>JAAXYX010001465.1:0-22918 GCA_036851915.1 Ptenothrix huangshanensis | reverse complement strand
AATTTATAATCACCTATAGTTGCAGTTGCATCACAGTATTATGATACCAGTAATTATAAATTAAATTAGATTTCCAGCTAGCTAACTAGGATTTGCTAATTTGTATTGATTGTATATCTGTAAATATATCGAGCATCGCCGATGAGGTAGCAAAATTGAAGAACAAAATAAATATGTACATAGTTTTGTACACCGTAATATTAACATTTTACCGTAGACTGAGTTAACAGATCCCCAATTTTTGCTTCAGTGAGAACTGCAGTTCCACAAAGTAGGTTTTCAGTAGCTGTATCTCATGGCGAGAAAAGAGAACTAAGTACTTGCAATGACTAATGCACCTTGTATACCTTATATTTTCATATAATCACAACCACAAGTATGTAGGTAATATTCCTACTTTAAAAACATTATATTTAACATGAAGTCCTGGCAATAACCTATGGCAAATTATTCGGTGTTTTCTTTGGTTTCGGATGTTCAAGCATCGTTTGTTGAGGCAGTGGAACTTCTACGTGCAACACACCATTCGGTCTGATTTCAACGTTGACCTCTCTCAGGTCCAGGGTTTGCGGTACTGGAAACGTGCTGGAGAATGTCCTCGGCATACGCGAGTTTTCATCTCCTGTTTTGCGCTCTGCTTTGATAGTCATCAACCGATCTTTCACGTAAACCCTAATGGATTCTGGCGGGTCGTTGTTTCCCAAGTAAATTTTCAGTCGATACTTCTTCCCATTTTCCTTGTTCGCTACGTGCGAACGAAGAATCTCAGGCAGAGAGTTGCTACAAGTTTTCAACGAGTCGTCCCAACCGATTCCTCGTCCGAATTCACGCCAAGCCGAGTCCATGAATCTGTGCAGTAAGTCGAATTGTCTTTCCTTATGATACAGCGCTTCATCTATGTCAGCTAATGCAATCCATGAATGAGGGATGTACATGTAATTTCCATCCTGAACAATAAGCTCAGTGTTGTGATAATCCTCACGATGAAACCAAGGGGAAATTGGATTGATTCCCCAATAAGGTGGCCTGTCCGTAAATCGGCATCCACTGCGCGATGGACAAAACATTTTAAGTTTTGCGTTTCTGAAGTACAATTATTGTTGCAATTATTTACTGACAGTAACAGCCTTTCCCTGCAAATAACAATTTCAAAAATTTGAGGGTACGTAATTAGATAATACGTTATCCTACAATTACTCGTTAAAGTGGGATGCAATTAAGTGTAAAGACAAACCGGGGGAAATTCATAATTTGTTAAAAGCAAAATGTGGTATATTGATTTATTTTGTGCTGCAAATGTACACTGAATATGTCCCTCTTTGCTTGTAAGAATTTATGGATTTGCCCCATTTTGCCTTTACTCAGAACTGGACATCCCCACTTTGCCTCCTTAGTGACGATTTGCTTTTTATTACCTTAATATTCTGAATTCTTTCCTCTTATAATGACGAAAAAAGTATCTTCAATTTTATATTCTATAATTTCTGTTCGAGTAACAATTTGCTGTTGACTAGCACTTTTACAATAATCCTCTAGAAAAATATAACACAACTAGCAGTAAACACTGCAGTAACGCACACAATTGAGGATAGAATATACAAGTACTTTCGGCCTTTCAGTTCGAGCTTCAACTAGAACGTAAAACGCGATATGCGTAAAAGCTGGAAAGACTGGGACCGCAAAGGAACTAACGCGTAGTTTCTAGAAGCGTACAGATGAGATTCTTGTATTCTACGCACAAAACGGATGTCACGCACCACTTTCTATTAACTGCGTATTCGTATTGCCTTTCTACTCCCACAACTTTGTTGTTGAGCACGAGCACATTGCTGACTATACGTCCCTCGATATGTATGTACACCTGGATACCCCGGTAGTCGTACATAAACGGTATAGTGCATTCAACGTAACTGTTAACGTCGAACGTGGAGTGTTTGGCCTACACATCCAATTTTTGTATCTGGAAGATTCAAGGGCAGCTAAGCAGCAACTTCAAAGTACCTATTCCGGCATCCTAGTTTATATATACTTATACTTGTCGAAGCTTCCCAACCGTACAAGAATCTGCGTGACTTATGTTGCCGGGAAAGTTCCCTATCAAGGGCAGCTAAGCAGCAACTTCAAAGTACCTATTCCGGCATCCTAGTTTATATATACTTATACTTGTCGAAGCTTCCCAACCGTACAAGAATCTGCGTGACTTATGTTGCCGGAAAAGTTCCCTAGCCCAGGGTCTCTAAATCTGCTCAATGTTTTCTACTGTCGTGTTGTATTCTTCTAGCTCTTATACCCATAATTTCACAGGCAATTTCATGATAAGATATTTGTCCAAAAAAATAAAAAATATTTTGGTAGTAATTTTCATTATTGTTTACAGATAACATCCGGGTTAATAAAGTATTGTAGTATAGTTGTAGTATTGTAAAGCATCCAGGGGTATTGTAGTTTGTAAACCTCAGTTTGAAGAAGAAAATACATCTTCAGTGTTATGAAGAATATTTTATAAGATATTGTTATAACCATGAAAAGATAATGACTCAGCATCACGTCCTTTAAAGCTTATTAGAATAACAGCGTAGGTAACGATTACTTGCGTTGTCTAAAAAAGTAAATTAAGCTCTAATTATTATGATTTTCAACAACCATTATAAACTACGATTACAGACAGTTCTTAGTTAAAAGTAGCATTAATTAATTATTTGCGGTCTGTTTACGTACAGCTCTTATAAACTCAAACGTCACAGTAAAGACTCCCAAAGGCTTGAAACCCACATCACAAGGTGACAGAACGTTGAGGATTACTATTAACTCGGATTCAGGTAAAGTAAATCTCGGATTACTTTGCCTTTCCATCACCCAGTCCTTCATTCCAGAAATCTGGTAATAAAAATTATTTGTTTGAATAGTTCAACAAGAATGACTTTATTCAGATAAAATCAAACTCACTCTACAACTTGTTCTACAAATGCATCACACGTCTGGTACCTTTTGTAGTGATGTCGTACAAAGTTTATTTAAAAAAAGGACAGCTGTAGTACATAGAGACCGGTTCACCAAAACTTTGGAGACATTGAAAATAAATATCCCGCACTCAGATTTTTTTAACTATTGTACGACTGATGGACAAAACGTACTCTCGGCTACTACGGTTCTGAGATATTGCGAGCTTCCTCCTAACGAGGCTAAAAATGGCTTACGTCGTCAGCTTAGACTTTTATTTAATGAGTGTTTGTTTCTGTTCAAAAGGGTTTGAGACTAAAATCAAATAAGACCTTGTAATGAGCATCAGACGACAAAACCATGACTGCTATGAAGTTCAAAACATAGACAATGTGCCTGAATTGTCGGATATGATTCACTTCCCCGAACATGGAGTCCAAAAAGCAAGAATAGTACAAAATACTCTCTATCATCCACCAAAGCAGCATCATGCCGTAGATATTGTTCACTTTCTCTTTCATGAATCGACGAAGTAGCCAAAACCTTTTGATGATCTAATATAAGAGCGAAATTAATTAATTAAAAATTAAAATAGGTCTAAATTATTCAGAGTAAAAATGGTAATGAATTATAAGTCCTAAAAAATTAAACACTTCACTTTACCTCCTCATCACCCACAATAACTGCTTGTCCCGGAATTTGCCTCTTCGGCTTTTTTATCAAACCATGAAAATCTCTCGCTAGATGATGAAATAGCAACGTTATTGTGAGATAACCGATATCAATAAAATTATAAAACATATAGTTCACACTTGTCAATAAAACGTAGAAAATGGTAACAGTATGTTCAGCTATGGTGATTTCCCCAAGCTGTGCAGCCTTACTAGTATTTGCAAGAAAGATATTGAATTTTGCTTGACCCACGTAGGCTGCCCAAATATTTTCCGGGCTTAAATCAGAAAACTCCACAATATTGATGCCAAAAATTGTGTCGAGGACTCCCATGCCGACGTAGATAACAGTTAGTGTACCCACCATCCACTTTATCTAAAATATTGATCACTTTTACAATTCATATTCCATTCCAGCATTTTTCAATACTGCGTTGCTTACAGTTACGTCAATGAAATCTACAAGTAGGTATTGATTGACATTTGATCTGAATTACCTTGTCAGCCCTGTAAATTTTATTTTGTTTGTCACTTTGCTGGTATTCTCGTCACGAAATTAAAGACAGCTAATATATCAGCCTGTTTTCGTGTCATGCAGTAAATGAACGCAGTTCTGCTTCCAAAGCTAGCCATCATTGCTATGAAGTCAAAACTGAATATTCTTGAATTATTGAACTTGGTCGCGTATGCGGACGGAATATATTTGTACAGACTCCAAGAGTAAACGATGTAGCAAATAATCTAAAGCAATAATTTATTATATTAATGATAGCAGTTTATAGATCACAACCAGTAGCGTTAAATACATCTACCTATTTCACGGAAGCTAATAATGACGAATATGTGTACCTATACCAACAGGTATATACTACCAATTTTACTTACCTTCTGAAGTCTTCTCGTTTGAATGGCGAAACAGCCATTACGGGTAATTGGTGCTTCAGACGTGGATTGATCATGCTGTTCGTTTAATCGAAAAGGAATAGCACAAAGGTAATAAGCTAATCTGAAGTAAATTTCTAAATACTGGATTGGGTCTTCATGAACCAATTCAAAATGTTGTAATTTGACTTCGTGATTTGATGCTGAACTCATTTTGTGAAAGTGTGTGAAGTATCTGTTTATCAGTTTCCGAATTTGGATCAAATCGTAGTAAGTCATAATAAGTATAACAATGAGTCGAATTACTTGCTTTATTGCAATTGTGTCATGTAAGTGAGATAAGTCAAATGGAAATTAAGACAGCAAAATAAATTAACTGTCAGAAATAAACAATAACTACTCATGTTCACACTTGCACAGCATGCAATGCATGTTGTAGATTTCTATGACTTTCTTTACTTTGAACGTCCAACCCTGGAAGTGATGATTTATGCGGAAACTTAGCCCACCCAAATCTCTTCCATATTTCCACGCAGAACTAAATCTACTGAACTTTTGAATTACCAACATTTACTTTTGTGATGAAAATCGTTTGCACTTAACGAGTAGTTCAGGTGCGAATGTATTGATTAATCGTCAGACGACCCATACAATTACAAGTAATGGGGTTGCATTCTTTTGTCGGGCGTGGAAATGGTACCTTATGGGCTAGCGACTTGTCGTATTGACAGTTTTAATACTCTTATGGACTGACTCTTTGGATGATAAATGTTTTGTTGAATCTTGGTATGCACTATTCACATACATATATTGAGGTCGTTAGGTCTACATCTATCTATCTATTAGAAAGAGTAGGACCAGGTGCACTCACAAAATTTTAGTTTTGAACACCAAAAGCCTTACAATCTCAAGCTTTTACGCTAAATAAATATTTACTAACATTCGTAGTAAAGCTTGATTATTACTTGAACTACTTGATCGGATATTCTCATATTATTTGATGCTCCATGTGCAAACTATGAGAATCCAAAGTGAAATGATGAATTTTTCATGAAACTTTTGGTCACCTAATGTTACTTCACTGAAATCTAACGTAAGTACCTACCTAATACCTAATAAATTCCACCACACAATAAGGAGCACAAAATTCCACTTATAATTGTAATCCATCTTTTGTATGGTGATAAGTTCACAATTGAAAATAACTACTAGTAGTGAACTAAAATTAATGAATAAGAATTATAATTTATACTTTCAAACCTCTGCGTAGTCGGTAATCTTCTAATGTAATAAGAATTCTTTATTCTAGTGCCAAATAATAAATTTTGATTGTAAGTAAATTATGTTGAAATCCATTTTAATGCTGTGACCCCATAATCCATGCATTACTTTTTCAGCTCTGGAATTTATGTTTGAAACCTCCCGACAATATATGTAATTCGATAGTGCAATTTTCATTTGCAAAATTCTTCAGAATAATTAGTGCAAAGTGAAATAAGCTTAGAAACCCTGGGAATAAATTCACTGAAATTAATAAATTATAACTCTAAACACTTGCTGCTACGAAATGAAAATGTTGAGCTGATGGAAAAATGAGACTGTACAAAAAAGCAAAACATATCAAAAGCGCATTTTTGCCTATAAGATGAGTTTCAAATGAGCTTCAGAAGGTTTTCTCCATGTAAATATGCTGATATGTTAACTTTTTAACATTTAAAACATTTTGTTGGTAAACTCCGTTACTTCCCAAAAGCATAGCTCATTCATGTAAAATGTGCCTGTATTTATTGCAATACAATTTAAAATTTTTAAAGCAATAGGGCAATATTTTCTGTAAATGCCACTCACTAGATATAGATGCTTTCTCTTGAAAGTTAGAAAACAGAATTTGAGTCCTTTCTACATATAGTTCTGCAATGAACAGTATGAAAATATCGAAGCGAAAGCAGAGTTATATTCTGTTAGTGCAAAGTAGACGCCGATTATTTGTGGCATTTTGCCTTCTGCGTGGAATACTTTGAGGCAGCAATTTTCTCGAAAGCCAAGATAACTTAATGTAACAAGCTACAAAGAGAAAATATCATTCCAATTGTTTCCGGTTCAGCTACTGCACCAATATTTGCTAAAAATCTTTAGTGCATTAATCAACATAATTTGCATCAAAATTTTTGGTGCTTACGAAGGATTTTTCTTCCGGGAAGTACCTAGTTAGAATTTTATTGGTCTCTGGTCTAAAATAATATGCCAGCTAATTAACGAATTAAGCAAAACATAGAACCTAAATCTAGGTACGTTCATGTAACTATGTTTTTGAGAGGCTCTAAGCATTTAAGGCAAATGGGGATTCTAAACACGAAACTCAAACCATGGCAAACCAAGGCCATATGTGATAGTCTTACATACGAAAACGAGCCACATAATATAACTTTGACCAAAAGTATATAGGTAGATATGTAGTGATATATGATCTGAGGACGTGCAGGTGGAACGATAGAAATCATAAAATGCTCTTTCACTTATTTTATCATGCCTTTATTGACTGATTTCTGTGAACATATCGTCTATCAGCAATGTTAATGCGAATCAAACAAAAGCAATTATATTGATTATAACTGGGTAAACTAATTAAATTTAAACACCACATTTATGAAATAGGTAGGTGTAGGAAAATCGTTGAAGGGGAAACTATCATTTGAACCACTTTTGCAATTAAGCTAGCTTTACACAATGATCACCGACGATAGCAATGAAGCTTATTAGACGAAATTTAAACTATGATATAATTAAGGGTCTACACTGAATGGTTATGAAGGAAACAAAGCTAAAACTAAGCCATATTGTTTTAGATTTTTATAAAATGCGTACCACAGGTTCTAACAATCTCTTGTAAAATCATATCCGTATTTCCCTTCAGCACGAGCATTAATGTTAGCTGTTTATAATAAAGTATACTAATAATAAAGTCGTTCATACTTACATTAGCTTCAAAAGATGCTCACGAAGAAAGAAAACAGACACAACTTCATTTTAGTAAATATATTTTCACGTTTGAGCTTGCTGCCATTCCAAATTGATATAAAAACCGGGAAAATTTCGTTGCAAGGGTCAAAGTGGAAGAGGTACATCTGGTGCCTCTTGTATTCCTGGCTCACCTTGCATGGCATTTACAATGCCTTCCGTTTGGCCGAGTCTGGAATTTTTCCGGAAATGTATTTTGTAACCACTCATTTCCCCATTCATTTTGTAGACGTTGGCTGCTGTTGGTTGACTGCTTTCTGGATTTATGTCTCCATGGTCCTTCGACCGGACACGATTGTGATTGTGTGGAATAATCTCTTTGTAAATGAATCAGGTATAAGCGTAATTAAGTTCATTTTGGATTTGTTTTACCTTTTTACGTTATTAAACATACAATCATAAGCAATTTATTTTTGGAGTCTATAAATTAATCGATCATTTGTTACTGCATTTGCAAAGTAAAGGTTCTGACATAGACAGACGGCGACCTCTGTCAAGTCTTTCAATTCAAGAATTGCTCCAAGTATTTCTTAGCGTAATTCTTGAGGGAGCTGGGGTTTTAATTCTTTTGATACTGCTCGTAAGCCCTTCTCGAAGACAGCTGTTGTTCACATGCTTGAGCCCAAGTCATCAGAATGCCTTCACTTACACTATTCTAGGCTTTCTAGAGGGGATTCGCTCCATGTTTGAAGTAACGTCAGGTTACCTCATTTTCCTCATTCAGCTGTCATTCTTTGATAAATGCAACATAGACCTAAAGAAAGAGACCAACATTTTGACAGATACCAGTGGGTAAGCAATTAAAGCAAAACAAAGCGTCGCTTGTAGTGAGAAAAAAATTATACCTAAATCGATTGCAGTATTTTAAAACGTACATATGCTAATTATTTATGCCACCGATGTGCAAGTATCTGCATTATCTCCTTTAAATTGAATTATTGCAGGTATACAACAAAACGTGAACGTATTTTGCAAATCCAGAAGGCATACAAGGAATGCCGGGAATATCAACTTCTCATTCAACTCTTCAATCAAGGGAATCGCTATTTAATATTCTCCTTCAAACTCTACTGCATCACTTCGACCAGCATTTTAAGTTTCTTTGCAATTCGTTTCTTTCACGCCAGTCCTTGGGCTGGAGTACTTAACTATTATTTTGCCGTTGCCCTGGTTATCCTCTACATAGTTCCGTACGACAAAGCATTTTCAATTTCAGATAAGGTCAACGCTTTCAGGATGAAAATACTCATTGAATGTAACCGTTTAGGCCCGAGCTGGGAAATTCATAACCGAAATTGTATAGTCAAAGCTATTATGTCAGTTCCCAATATTGGGATTCAAGTAGGAAGATTTCATACTATGGAGCGCATGTCAACCATCTACTTTCTTGGTTTTGTAACGACGCAAATAGCAAACCTGCTTATTACGTTTAAGTAAAACGTGAAACTCAATTTTGGTGCGTAGCACTACACCTTTTGTAGAATTGTTTAAATCGTGGCAAGTAAACAAAGGTAGGTATTTTATTCGTATTTAAAACTCCAAAAAGTTACGTTGGGCATAAAGGAAATGGTATTTATATAATCTTTCACATTTTTATAGTAAAAACGTAGCTCTGCCGTAAAGTGAGTAGGAAGCTATTGATTATTAACTTACATAAAAATAGCTTGTCGAGACAAAAAAGTTGCTGAATGATTGCTGGTCATCATTGTGGGTAAAAGCACCAAAATAAACAAGCACAATTACAATAATGACACAGGTTCCGAAGAGAGCATCAGGTTGGGCGATACGATCGTTCGTATTATGTCTGACGATGAGAGTGTTGTGCATAGTTCTAACTTGGTGACTTTTTAACACTCAGAATTATGGAAGTTATTTGGAGTATTAAAATCCTATAAATTTAATCTGGCTACGCTAAGCGTGAATCGTTACAGGTTAAGGTTGTTCACCAAGCAGGAGATTCGTGTGCCTGCATACAAAGAGAAATAAGTAAGTGGGCCATGGTGCAAGCTCCCCACGAGCAAGGCCGTTAGTGGGAAAACTGCACAGGGAAACAAAGAAGTTAATAAATAATTGTATGCATTTACAACTAACTAAAAGTTATCGCTCCAATGCCATTATCATTACCAATGTATGTATATTTAAAACAGAAGGAAGACAGTTGCACTCGTATGTATCTGTTTTCAAACAATCGATTGATGTTCCAGTAAACTATATCTTCGATCTTTATTACTAAGGTGAGATAATTCCAGCCATTTCAAATTATCCATAAAAGCACCACTAGCTGTGCAGCTCAGTTAGTTTTAATATATATGCTGATCCTAGCCAAGCAAATTATGCAGAATTGAAGCACAAAATTGTTTATATCCCATAGGTCACATGTAAATACACTTTGACTTTGAATGCATTAGTTATATTCTAAAAAAATATTCTCATTGTTTGTAGACACCCCTGCACATAATTAAGGGATATGTATTAGTATACACTTAAGTAACAGTAAATTTCAAAGCCAAGACGATTATCAGCTGTATAACGTTAAAGTTAAAATATCCACGTATAAAATTTATTTCAAATAATCTTTTAATTAAAACATATAATAATATAGTGCAAGTATAAACGTTGTATAGGGCAGAATTCTCAAGTAAGACAAGTAAGTTAAAAAAGACACGCTGTCAAGTTACACTCTGTAAAAAAACGTCGAACCTAGTCTATTTACGCCGAACATCGAAATTTAAACGCAAATTTCACGATGTAGCATTATCCGTATTGAAATGACTGTTTCCAATATAGGTACAAATACATACATAATTATTAACTGTTGTGTCAATAAATCACACTCCGATACATTTCAAAAATAAGATAAGTTTTGACTTAATACTTCCTCAGTCTTTAATCTTCAAGTCAGCGTCAATGGTGGAATAGTAATTACAACTACATGCTCCAGACCATTGAACCATATTTTTAGACTTTGACGAACTTTTTAAGTACTCCGCCAAAATGTGGAGAGATTCCCTCTTCCGGGAAAATCTTCTTCAGACTTGCTTTCCATTTCTCTTCATTTGAGTCCATTATACAAATCTCAGCGGTGAGAGTGACCAACTTTTTAACAGTATTAACGAGGGCAACGAACAATTTGGAAGCATTGACTACGCACACCTTACCAATGAGTCCAGGAGCAACCTTTTCGATCATTCTACACAGAAACAGCAGTATTTCCAACGCTACAGTAACAGGAGCAAATAATATCAAAATTCAATTTAGAATAGTTTTCACAAATGTATCATGCTGTCAATATCTTTAGAATTATTATAGAAGAAATTGTCTGAAGATGATAACGTATCTAGCTTTACTTACTTCGCTTATGAAAGTAATTGCCGTAGGCCAAGTTGCCAATATCACAAACCATGATACCATAATCACTGTCTGACTCAAGAATTATCTTTTCAAAAATAGCAGCCACTTTAAACACATAGTTTATAAACATTTCCTCTTTCCCGTTTTGAATAACCTCTTTCAGATTCCACAGGCCACCTTGAGGAACCATCGAAACTGCACACGAGTGATCAATAATTAGTATAAATTGAGCTAGTTAAGTGTCAATTATTATCTTTTCACTTTTGTGACAGAAAGGCAAAAGGGTAACGTATAGGTTAGAATGATTGTAAGTACTTACTCGGTCGCCCTTCATGATCGAATCCACCAAAGTAAGTGGTAAAGATATTCGAGAATTCCTCGGGAAAAGTTTGATGAACCAATTCATTAACTTTATAATGTTCCAAAAATTCTACGTAAGTCTGAATCATCGCGTCGGCTTTATCTAAACTGAACCGATTTGCTTTGAGATATCGAAGAAGGAACCTGTCATTATTTAATTTCCAATCCTCCAGAATGTTACGAGGAGCCAGTCGGTCTCGTAGCTACGGGTAATTTGAAAATAAGATTTAATTGCAATCATGTTCGAAAGATTAATTGAGCTTTACAGTATAAAATAATATACACAGTATACCTGTCGAATTGCATCCAACTCGGCGGGACTAATTTTATTATTTGAACTTCCTGGAGACATTTCAGTAAGGGTGCACATGAAACACACTCCTGCTGATAATAATTATTTATTAGTATTTGTTTGAATCAAATTATGGAGATAAAACTGAGACTGGTCTTAAGTAAATGACTTGAAGTGTGCAGGCAGATTGAAAACAGCTGTTCTGTTGATTCTTGATCTAATTTAGTGAAACGACTAAAAACCTTTGGACGCATAAGGAAGCTATATATAAGTTGGAACACATAAAACAGGGTTATTAATTGCACTGATTTAAATGAAGTTATATAGATATTTCAGTTGTTTTCCCAGGCTTTCACATTTCATTTGTTTATGTATGTACTAAGCAATCTGAATACACTCTTTACTTTTTTTTATACAGTCTGTGTGCATTCCATTCCACACTACGGATATGGAATTCCTATTAATTTGTCTAAATACAACTTTAATGGCCATGCAGATTAATGCAACAAGACATTTGTGTGTACATAAGCAAACAACTGGACTTTACTGATTCCCACCCAAAGGTTATTTAACATCCTCATTTACTACTGTGGACTTCTTTACGAGAACCAGTGAGCCGTACTCGCAATTATTGTACTTTTTGATAGCATCAATGAATAAATGCAGCAAATATATATATAACAAATAAATATGTACATACCAAAGCCGACTTATCAGTAACACATACTAAAACACTTGTTAATTTGCTGAAAACTGATACAGCATAGGTCGTTTGGAATTTCCATCGATGTTCTTATTTCACACACTACAATTATTGACGTTACATAACTAAATGTACTATGCAAATGATTGTATGTACATATTTAAAACAATGCAAAATACTCTACACCTGCTTCCTACAAAACTTCGAAAGGCATTAATCACATACCTACTTAGAAACAGTCTCATCAGCATATGCATAGATTTCCGTTTGAGAAGCCCCGATGTAATCATACTTTCGATTTTAATAGCTGTAATACCAAACGTTTTTTGTTTTTGCAGCCGAATTGTTTTCAGCTTACAATGAAAGTACTAAATTTCGTATTGTTCTTTAAAATAGAGCTTTATATAGAAATTATTGAAACGAGTTACTCCTCGAAAAACAAATAACTGTATTATGGAGCACTTAATAAAGCTACATAGAGTTTCACATTTTTAACTTTTAAAAATTGGCATAGGTAGGATAGATAGTGTACATATCTGACTTATGTATCTTCAAAGATGATACAGATCTAATTACAGAGGAACTTGAATTGGATTTAACGCGGTGAAGGCTTTCTACAATTGGAAGTGTGATGGGAAAACAAGTTAATTAATTAGTACACCATAATTAGAAGGATCAATAAAAGAGTTTTATGCATATTTGAGTACATGGAGATAAAGCACTTGGATGGACATCAGCTTCTTGCGGGATTAATTGCCATATCACACCATTGTAAGAATTATTTAATTCATATCTCAGTTTACATAAGTAGGTTGCATTTTCGCTTCACATTCTTGTAGTATTTTTTTGTTTACCCCACAGTATTCTGTGCCAAGTTTTTTTTCAATATGTAGTTCTTTAATAAACACAAATCCAATTGAAAACACTATGATATATAACATAATAGCTACAAGAAAAATTGCTTATCAACGCGGAAACAACTTTCCAAAATCGCTATTAAATTCAACTCTGCTCATGAGCTTCGAGAATGCAATACTACGGAAGTTCTAAATTAGGTATAAGCAGTTACGCGGTCAAAAGTTGTCGCAAGTCTGAGAAATAAGTGTTCACACTGCAATAATTAAATACGCTAATTATATGTAATTAGTTTAGATTAGAAAATTATAATTGTAGACTATAGAAGAAAAAATGTTCATTCTCAGCTTCGATTTTCGATTTTCACCTGAATTTCTGGCAGGAAAAACGTGTTGAAAGAGTGACCACTGTTTAATGGTCGGGTGAAGAAATTAGTACGTAAATATATATGTAATTATGCATACTTGAATTAATTTACTACGCATGAACAGTGACTCATTTAGGCCATATATAAAAGCATAGAAACTACTTTAGTTGTAGTGCCTAGTAGGTGAATACTAACTCCTGAGATAAATAAATTGGTCTGTTTCAGAAACCTTCAATTCTACGATAACTACGATTGTATGGCCTGATCCCATTAGACATCAAACTGCAAAGCAAAGAATCGTGCGAGCTTAAAGCAGTTGCACCCCGTAGGGCTGTATGACATTGAACCGAAAAGGCTGCGGCCAGATATTGAGGCAAAGTTATTTAACTGCTAGACATTAGTTTAGTGGGAAAGTAATAATGAATTAATATTTTTGCTCCGAAATTAATTATAAATAACAAAAGCATTGGACATTTCATTTCCAGCCCACCCTTCCAGCATAATGTAGTTGGTTCCGATTTCTCAACGCCTATGCATATTTATATGGTCCTAAACAATTATATTCCAGACAGTCTAACATAGAGATCTGTATCTGGTGTAGATACTTATGTATAGTTTGTATTTGAATGGAAACGTTGCACAAATGCAAATGTGTTTAGACGTTTATAATCAACGTTTATGAAAAATTTCATCTTGTATGTTGTTGTAGGAAATATCACTTTTTTATTTGTTAAAAAAGGCGCAGTATAAAATGACAAACTTATTAGAATACGTATTTAAATCATGAATCTACGAACACTATTATATACTATAGTCTGATATGTATAAATGTTAATTAGCCAGGAAACATAAACAAGATCAATATACAAACAGCAGTCTTTGAAAGGCAGTCATGTGAGCGTTCAATTAAAATCTGTTACACAATCAAATATTTCTGATTAAACTTTCACAATTTTTTTGAGCACACCGCCGAAATGTGGACAGATTCCTTCTTCAGGTATAAATTGTCTTAAACTCGCTTTCCATTTCTGTTCGTTTGAGTCCATTATGCAAATATCTGTACTCAGAGTCACCATTCGTTTAAGAGTATTGAAAAGTGTAACACATAATCTCGGTGAGTTGACCAAATACACTTTGCCAATCATTCCTGGTGCAATCTTTTCAATCAATCGGAGCAGAAGCAGAAGAACTTCCAAAGCTAAGATACAAAGGACAAAATAGGATCGATATTAGAGAGGTTGCCCAAGTTCAATTACATCACTAAATTATTAGAAGGTTCTATAATAATTATTACCACTTATAAATAGGTACTTACTTCGTTTGTGGAAGTAGTTGCCATATGCAACGTTGCCTACATCACAGACGAGGATGCCGTAGTCACTGTTGGTCTCTAGGATGATTCTTTCAAACATCGATGTCACTTTGAATATGTAGCGAATAAATATCTCCTCATTTCCGCTTTGAATCGCTTCTTTGAGATTCCACAGTCCTCCGTCTGGCACCATAGCAACTATTTAAAAAAATGAAATTATTTTACAAACTTATTTCGATTACTAAAGGCAATGTAGTCCCAGTTTCCAACTCCAACATTTGGAAGTATTGATGAATGTATAATTGAATGCTTACTCGGTCGCTTTTCATTGTCCCATCCACCAAAGTAAGTAAAGAATTTATTTGAGAAATCTTGGGGAAATGTTTCGTGCATTAAAGAATCAAATTTATGTTCCTGTAGAGTTTCCACATACGTCTCTATCATTCTCTCAGCCTTGTCAACATTGAAACGATTAGCTTTGAGGTACCGAAACATGAAGTGATCACTTTTTAATTTCCATTCGTCTAGAATGGCACGAGAAGCAAATCGAGTCCTTAGCTGTATCAAAACAAAAGTAATCAAATATTCATGAAAATCCTCTACTTCAGTTAAATATTTAAAGTAGAATTTTTTAAGATCACTGATTATTTACCTGCTCGATTGCTCCCAATTCAGCGAGACTAAACTTGGATTCTGATTTTGCTGGGGACATGTTGAACTTCTTCGCAGATGTTCTAGACAGATACTACTTCTGATGGAATTAAAGTAAAAAACGATGATTTTTTCCTTCGAAGGAAATTTTGCAGCACTATTTTTTCAATTTCTTTTCGTCTTTCCAGTTGGTACTGTTTATGTTTCAGTAAGTTGACTGTGAAAAGTTTGCGTGCGGAGCAGCTATATATACACAAACACATCAAAACAACAGTTCAGGCATGTATCTTGGATTACACTTAGTAACTTTGGTGGAATTCCCATACAATATTTTGATTTGTTTATGTTCAATTAATTCGTCTGGAATTCCTACAATGTTTTACCTTAATTCCCGTAACTTGACCACGTAAAGAAATGCAAACATAGAGTACATAGGTACAACGTGACTTTGCCAGTTCCCACTGAACACTAAACTTACCCAACATTTGCATTATTTAATCAACGGTATCGTCATTATATATTCTTTATAGTTGGATGCACGTACAACCTACAATATTTTACTTCGAAATATATGTATACATAATTATGCATATAGCCCTATAGAGATGAACTTTATACTCTCTATTTTAATTCATCATGTTTATAATATATTATGGAGATTTTCATGGATTTTCCAGCATCAGTTTGATATAGAAATGGTGAGTCAAACTGAGTTTATGCAATTAAAATTGATAGGTTATTAACGTAATGACGTTGCGTGGTTTTGGTTTTAACCAGGGATTAGTAGGAATAGAATTGTACAATTAACAAATTACTTACAATAACAAATAATCCACAGGTGAGAAATTTCGTAGCTACTAGGGCCCAGGTAATTTTAATTTTGAATGTAGTAATAAGCTAATCTTAAAAAATTCCTAATGATATTTGTTACATATCATACACATAAATTAAGAGCTTAAAAATGAATTGTAAGTGCTGAAGCATGCGAATAATGCATGCGTAGTAGGTAATTTGATTATCAGTACGTATTCGTATGAGTAGGTATTTTAATTAATTGATGCCATGGGTAATTATTAACCTTTTCCCGACATTTGCATAGTAGTTACAAACAAACCTACCTTCCAGTCCCTGCATAAAACCAAGCATGAAACAAAATAAAGTTATAACTATATGCGTGACAGCGCTTGCTCGGCGGACGAAGATTTGATTATTTTGAACTTCTGGTGGAAAAAGTTCTAAATCTAACCGATATTTCACTCAGAGCGCAATTTAAAATCAAAAATATGAAGTTTGCAATTCTTGGTCCGCCGAATGGTGATAATTTATTGGTGACTGTTGACTCACAATAAATTACGCAATCCGTCGGCCGGATTCAAGATTTCATACTCACAGTTGGGCAAACATCAGGCCAGAATTAAATTTGTATTTTGACTTACAGTTGCAAATTCAGGTGCTATACAAGTTGTCTCTTTCGCGACTCAAAATTTCGCAAATACCAGAGGGAAAAGGTTAAGAAACCAATTCCTTTCAAATCTGGGTTCAATACGCCAACGTCATCAAAGGAAAAAATATCCCAGGAAGCTAACAAATTAAAACAAACTACTAGTGATAACAAAAAAACCTGAATATCTATCATGCGTAAATCTTCTACTTATAATGATAATTTACTTTCAGCCCTGTCATTAATTTTTAATTCACATGGGAGATGGGTAAGAGGGGTAAGAGGTATATTTTTGCAATTTCTTTACAAGACTGTATTTGTTAGCCTGCTTAACTAATACATGATCTTACAGTGAAAATAGTAACGCCCGCCCTTGACGATGACAGTGGCACGTAACATGAAGTGATTGAGTGAACAAAGAAAGTATGAAAGTTGTATATATACATATTTGGCATGAGATACAAACTGGCGATAATAAATTGTCATAATAATTAACGCTGTTCACATTTTAGACTAATTTATTTAATATTCAAAAAGTTTAAAGATTTAGCTACATACCTACATACCTAATAGTGTTTCCTGCTAAATCTACGCGGTGTAACCCAGGAAGTAAACATGCTTAATAGAATTACTAATACTAGAGACAACAGAATATTAGATGTAGTTCTATGTAAGACTTACATCGTTCTTACATTGTAAGTACTTCAGCTCTACAGGGGCGGATAGCAACCGAGTTTGGGGCCCGGGAAAAAAGGAATAACCGTAGGGGCCCTAGAGGCTTTGGGGGCCCAATTTCGCCATTAACGTAGTGCTAAATGCTCTAATACAGTTAGGGAAGTGATGACAGAATTATTTATACACATAGGTAGTAACATTTCCTTGGATCGATTTCATTTTCTTGATGCCAGTGTCATCCAGTACCAGAAAAAAATATTATTTTCAGCGCCTCCACATCGTACAACAGCAGGACTTACTAAACGTGAATATTAAGGAAGATTAAGCAATCGTGATTTAATTATGAAGATTTTGTTTTTATATGAACTATTGTATGGATCATTTCTACAGAATAATAATTAATAATGAACATCAGGGATCAGAACCCAGGTTTTGTCGTGAATACTTCCTTCGGTTTTATTTCGACTCTTTAATGAAAATGCAATGAAAAACTTACAAGCTGAAACAAATACAGTTACCACCGAATTGTTGACGACAACTACAAAAATTTTAAACTATTATTATTAACTATTATTATCATCTCGGTACACACGTACATACCTAATCAAGGTAAATGTTTCTCCACGACAGATTGACTTCACTTAATAACTACTAGATAATTTAAAATGTATCTTGTACTTTCGGTAACGTTAATAATGTAATAATCTCGTCCGAAGAATTAAGTGCTATAAATATTTCTTAAGCTTTAAAATAAAAATTATGAGGTCTAGAAAATGATAATATTTCAAATTCAATCTCGCATGCGACGGTAACTAGACTTCTTACGAGTAGTACTTCTCACAGGAATAATCGTCAAAATTCAACTAAGATGCATATTTAAATACATCGAAAAATTTAAATACGATAGAAATGTCATACAATGGTAACAATTACTGCTCAAAAAATTAAACAAAACATACCTACGAAAAATGCACCTACCAAATGTAAGGCAACTTGCACCTTGGCTTTGACTGATCTATCATCTACAACTAAAAAGTGATTGAATTAAAATTCGAGGTAAAATGCACGTCGCTGCAAGCGAGTCTTGAAATGCCATGTATCCCACGAGAGAGTTGCCATTTTAATTTTTAGTCCTGGTGTGGAAGATTTGAAATGCTTAACGTCGAAATTCCCGCAGCAAAAATAAACGCGAAAAATTTTCAATCTGGGTGATACGTCTAACACTTTGTTTAAGTGGGAAACTCCAAGGGAATACAGATTCTCGCGCTGGTCCGTATTAAAAATAAGAAAATCCTCCAGAACAGCAAGACTTGTTTTGCCACTCACAAAAAGATTCCGGAAAAAATCAGGGTGGAAATCACCGGCTAACTTTAAAGTTGTGACTCTGGGAGACAGATTTGATGGATTCGTGAAAAGTTTTTCAAGTGATCCAGTCACTGGTGGGCCGTAGAACTGGAAGCTTTTCAAATTCGGGCAAGATGCTAAAGGTTCATATATTAAGCGCAGGAAACGGGTTTCACTCTCACTCAAATCTTCGTGAGGAATACTGCAAATACAACGTCGCAATGTGACATTGACAAGTGATGACGAATTTTGGTTGAGACATTTCTGGATTGCAGGTGCAATCGACTGAAATCGGGTTACGTGGAAACGAGCTTCAAAATGTTGCAATTTACACTGTGAGGATAGTAGGCACAACGCTAAATTTTTATAATCAGGCTTCTCCAAGTCGTCAAACGTCATAACAAGACTTTCCAGCTGCACCTGGGATAAATCTCTCTTAAGTCGAGCTAGGCATGTGGACTGCAAAGGTAAGAGATTCTGCTCAAACGAAAAGTTATGGTAACGATGGAACGAAACGTTCAGGTTTTTCAGGGACCCCTTACAAGAACCAATGAATTCGAATATCCCAACATATAGCTGATCCGCATCGTCAGCATTCTCTTCTACATTTATTCGAATTTTGCTCAAAGATGGTGCACGCAAAAGTGAAAATTGGTGGAACACCGTTTTAAACTTGTGATTAGCACTGCTGCGACCGATATTAATCTATAGAAACATGAAAAAAGTTGTTTTAATGTTACTATTTGACTTTTTAAATTAAACGGAAATGAGTTGGCAATCAAATTCAAGAGATTCAAGGACTTTAACTCGACTATTGATAAAAAAAACTAGTCGGTTTGATATTATTTGCGTGCACAACACGTTTTAAGCTTCCACCAATACACTAGCTATCAATTATTACCTCAAATTCAACAAGATTCCGGAAGTAAAGACCTTTCAGGGTTAATCTGGTGTCTGCAAAAATACTTCTATCAAAGACCAAAATTTCAACGTCCGCGTTCAATACCAAAATCCGTTCCATATTTTGCCTGGAGATTAACGGCTTCATTAAAGATGTAGTCATTTTACTGTTACTGCTCAAGAACAGATTGGAAAACACAAGTTTTCGAGGATTTAGCACCAAATCACTTCTTGACTTCGTCAATAATGGCTTGTGAGACGTCAATTTCTGTTGTAGATGTTGAACAATAACCGTGTCGAACTTGAGGGTTGAATTTCTTACCGCCGACAAACTCGAATCTGACAAAACAGCCTTGTGCTTGAAGAACCAACTGTCAACTTGTTGTTTCCACTGAGAGCAAACCAGTCGAAGATCCTTTTTTGATGTGGTAGGAGTAACAAGTTTAAAGATTTTCCATTTTATCTGCTTACAAAGAAGGGATCATGCTTTATATCAATATTATATATGGAAATTATAATACTGCAAGATATCTCCGCAATATTTATAACCACAGGCAAAAAAAATCTTCTCGAATTCTACTGTGGAAATGGCGACAAACGTTGTCATACGAACCTCAGGCGGTAAAGAATCAAAGGTTTGAGGCTCAGCATCATTTGCTTCACTTTTGTGCTCGCATTTTGAACTGGTCATTGCTTGCTTTAAATTAAACGCTTCCAAAAGAGCTGGACAATCTAGACTCTCTTCCGATTCCCACGAGTTGTCTTGCCTGTAGATAAAGTTTTAATACTTAATTATATACATGATACCATGAGGTCTTACGGACATCAAAACGAGAGTAAATTTCTGGTTTTTGTTAGTTCGAACTTACGAATCATATCCCACCCACTTCAGAAGATACTCAACTTTTTCATTCTCAACCCTTCGAGCTAAAATACTAGAAACTTCATACTGTTGGGTGGGCTGAACATTTTCGGGGCTTGACACACTGGGCACCGGTTTCTTCTTCATCNTCTTGCCTGTAGATAAAGTTTTAATACTTAATTATATACATGATACCATGAGGTCTTACGGACATCAAAACGAGAGTAAATTTCTGGTTTTTGTTAGTTCGAACTTACGAATCATATCCCACCCACTTCAGAAGATACTCAACTTTTTCATTCTCAACCCTTCGAGCTAAAATACTAGAAACTTCATACTGTTGGGTGGGCTGAACATTTTCGGGGCTTGACACACTGGGCACCGGTTTCTTCTTCATCATTGGTTCAGAAAAACGCCTTTCCTCTATCTTCCGTTTTCGGTTCTTCGCCATAGTTTCGCCAAATTATAAAATGCCGACCGATACTGCCACTGCTGGTAACTGCATAATAATTACAACATAATAACAAAGGTTTGGATAACCTATTTGTACAATTACACTCATACTGTCATTGTCAATGGACATACAAAGCCTCAAATCCCTTAGTACTTCAATCAAATAATTCCCGGGTGGAATTATTTACAAAACTACAAAGCTGCTGTCGGGAGTACTAGTCGAGGCGGGGGAATTATTTTTAATAATCTCACCTGGTTGATTGATAAATTATTCGCGTTGAAAAAGATTGGGGGGGGGGACAATTTGAAGGATTACAGTATTTACTACCAATTTAGGGCTACATACGTATAATTATAGGAAGAATACTTTGATCACAACAAATATAACACAAGGAAATAATGAAAACTGAAAATTGTAATCGCCACTGAAAAATGAAGTATTAATGTAAAATATGAACGCGAACAATTATTAATATTAATTATGTAAATTGTCAATCGTAAGTTACAAGAATTTGTTATGAGAACTCTTTCCTCTAAGTTACTGTTTTATTCACTACAGCCCCAAAATCACTTTCCATTTTTTTCTCCCAATCACGCCATGCAAACTGGGGTTTTAATTACCTCGTACATCAAACCACTGAAATCGAAAATATGTAAAGTGTACGACTAGAAGATTTCGGACAGGAAGTTCTCATTTTCTAATTTTCCATCCCATCAATTGTCAATTATCCATCATCTGATACTGATACATATGCTACACACTGACGAATGCACGCGACAAGCATTGATGATTAAGGGTGAAGGCTGGGTAGTAACAGAACTAGCTTTAGTAAGAAAATTGCACTTACGGATTACACGAAACGTATGTATTTACTACTTAAACATTAAGCATGTCGAAACGTTAGGTGTTTGGTGTTAGGCCCTTATCATTTATGTCTCAAGGGCGAATAATACCCGAAACTCCCCAGCATTCTATGCACTAATTATTGAGTGTTGAACTACTTTCCTTTAACTTTAAAGCATCAAAGCCTATAATCACTTACAAGTACAAAAACAATCAACAATAAGCTAGCCTGGACATTGTATAAGAATGCCAACTTTAATGTACTCCACTCTAATTGCTCTTCCAAATTGATATAGGCATTACAGTGTAAGTATGTACCTAAGTATGTACGTACGTAAGGAGAGAAATAAAACCGCTGGATTTACCATTTACGTTTTCGTTTTCTCCTTTTCTCGATTCTTGACGTCAGCAGCAAACGACAGCAGAAAAGTAGAACCTTCTAGCCCAAGGTTCAAACAAGCACTAATATCAACATCGCTGAACTGCAAGCACGAATCCCGGTATCATTACCTATTGCTTGCGAAGCTATTGGATGCCTTTACGCTTTCTTATCGCTTTATTTGACAGTCAACAGCTGTATGTAATTATTAGATCAGAACACGAGGGCACCTGTATTTAACTAACTGATGTAACTGCTTACTAATAATATTCAAACGAACAAAAGGTTCATCAAAAAGTTCTTCACCTTTAAGACAGCAAAACTTAAAATACACAGGCTTAAGATCACTGTATACATTTCTTGATTTTGCTTTTCCAGACAACAGTAGGGTATGTTTATTTACGCTCTTGCACACAGCAAAAAGGGTGGATTTTAACCGGTATTTCAGTATAATCCAGTACTACTAAACTACTAACTATGATTGTGAACAACTACAGAAAATTGTTTGTTCTTGTACAGTGTATAGTTGCATTTTGTGCACAACTTAAACCCGTTCTTCTTGAACGATTGAGAAGGTATGTATAGGTACTTAATGTACAAGTAGCTGGCAGTCAACTG
>JAAXYX010001464.1:0-22926 GCA_036851915.1 Ptenothrix huangshanensis | reverse complement strand
AACTTTGTGGCAAACATTTGCATCAGATATGATTCTTTTTTTCCTAAAAATTGACACACAACTCATTTGCTTCAAAATTTACACTAGATATAATCAACTTTTTTTGCCAAAATTTACACTAGATATAATCAACTTTTTTTGCCAAAATTTACACTAGATATAATCAACTTTTTTGCCAAAATTTACACTAGATATAATCAACTTTTTTGCCAAAATTTACACTAGATATAATCAACTTTTTTTGTCGGGCCCCCCCTGAAAATTTTTCGTCCCGGAGCCTCTGAGTAACTTTATCCTTCAGTGATACTTCGCTGTGATATAAAATCAACCAACCGAGGCAAAACGGACCAAACCGGATGAAAATTGCCAACGAAAAAAATTCAGACTCGTTAAATAGGAACAACAACATCAAAGAGATACCTATGCACGCCGCAAGTGCAGAGTTAATTGCGTGGATGACAGAATATTTCCAGTGGCTCTTTATGTATACCAATAGGGAGTGATAGTTTAGTAGGTACCACAATTTATTTAGTAGCTAAGCTGTAGTTGTACACAAAAAATAATAATATGTACACTGCCAGAAAAGTGGGACTCTCGTATTTAAAAATATCACGTCTCGAACAAATCCGTAATGCGCCAGAGATTATGTTCTTCAATAATTAAATACGATATTCCCACTTGGAAGAGTGTATACTGGAAAAACTGATGCACCAAAAAAGCAAAAAATGTGCTTTATGTAATTAGTAACGGAGTTAGGATGCGTCTTCTAAAACTCATCTTACTACCCAGGACATTTTAGACACGTCAGAGTCAGAGTTCAGATCTTAATATTGCAGTCGTCGAATGGGTACAGTATTTGTTGTGTTTATTGCTTGTATCTCACTCTGACTCAACCGAGCATACAAAATTAAGTAATCTAAATACTACATAAGGGTATATCCTGCTTGCTTCATTTTATGCTTGTGTTGAAATTCCATGGTTAGAATTTCAAAGTTTTCAAAATGAAAACTGGACCCTAAAATCAAATATGTAAAAGATGGCCAAACTCCCGGTAAAGACTGCACTACATCGCCTAATGGTCAGTCAGAAAAGGAAAAATAATCATTATTCGACCACTTTCGCTACCTATTTGACAATTTTAGGCGAAGCATAGTTGAATGCTGTCCTATTCTGGTTTATTTTAGGCGCATAGATCTTAAAATTGCTATTAGACTTCTTGCATACGCGTCTATAGAATATGCTTTTGTCACGTTTATTTCAATACCATTTGAACCGATAAAAATGCCCAAATTGAGAGATTTATAATCCGTGATAAGATTTTCCTTGATTCTGTGTGCTACAAACGGATTACACGCGAGTTAAAGGCGGATCCAAATGGGGCTGAGATCATTTTGGATCACTTATGGATTCTTCCCGGAGATAAATTCTATCTGAGTAGGTAAAAAACGGCGGACAAACGCTGCGCATCATAATGGCAAGCTTGATATATATGACAGAATTCATATTTTTGCTTTAACCACGATGTCGCAAAAAATTTCATTTTATAAAGTATTTTTACGGTTTCGCCCTTTCAACCGTTTCAACCTACTGTATTTTGAAATTAAAGAGTACTGATTGATACAGCTATTGCTTGATAGTTAAAACCTTGTTGGTATTCAATATAACATAGATACTACATGTACATTAGTAGGTATAAATATGTTAGCAATGCCTTACGTGATTCCATTCGGATATATAATCATCATCCCAATGGCCCATAAAAGTAAATTACTGTAATATGAAAGATATGAAACTTAATTGCATTAATCAAAAGTTAAAAAAGTTTACAATGTAAACGGAGTCTTACACCTATTACAGTTGCGTAACGGTGGCTTAATAAAAAATTCCCCCCTAATCGAAAGAAAGTCTAAGATTTACATTACACAATAGTATTGTTAAAAATACGATATATGTCGATTTTCTCAATGCAATATATATACGAGTTCATCATATACTAGTATGGCATAGATAATAAGTACAATCGATGATAAAAAAACTCAAGTTTGCAAGCACATTAGAATATATATACGTTAATACGTTCACATGAGTATGCAATTGAACTGCATACACAGTTGGCTTGCGGCAATTGTTTTTAAATTACCGTAAATGCTCGAATAACAGCCCGTCTTCCATTATACTCACCATCTCTAATAACTCCCGATATAAATGCAATATTTTGAAAATAACTCCCTGTCACCAATACCTCCCAGGAGTCTACAATGTTAGTACCAGCTTTGATTTTAGTACTACCGGTCAATATTAATTCCCGGGTCTACATTAACTCCCACGTGAGAAGAAAATTTCTGTGAATAACTCTCGGTGAGTTATTACAGAATTGAAGATAAATTACCTATAGGTCTCCTGTCATTGACATATAACTGTAATATAACCTTAAATCTATTGTTTTTCGTCTCCGACAATTATTTTCGGCGAAACTTTCGGCCTATGATATTAACCGCATCGACATTTAGCCGAAAGCGGGGAAGTCAGATTGCGGAGAATGAAAGATATGCCGAAAATTAAATTTTTAAAGACAGTAGTCCAAGTCGATATTTCAGAAATATTCCAGTGGACATAGTTCGTTTTCAACATAACTGCTGACTGTGACTTGACGTTGAAAGATTTTATTTGGCAGTTATATGATCGAAACGAACAACGGCTTATCCAACAAAATCGTATAGCGACTGTTGCATTGTTTTACGTCTTTCGTTTTATCTCGTCTAATTAATAGTATGTGGAGCATAACATATCTTGTGAAGTATATAAATGCCTACTGAGTCACACAGCGACTCAAAATGTTCTCTCTGTTAAATACCATAAAAATATCTGATTTTCATAATAAACTGATATTTTTGGTCATGTCGAATATATCGACATGGCCAAAAATAAACAATTAAAACAGACTTGTAGCGATATCGAATACAAGTCTTTCATCTCTATAATACCAATATATGTAATTACTACTGTAATATACCACCTTTATGTAACTCTTTATAAACAATTCAGTGTGCTCTGCGGATAACTTTTAACTAAACCAGGTATGTATGTGTGCCACATTTAGGTAGTTCGAATAACTTCACTGACTGATGAGTATACTAAACTAAGGAAAACTACACACACTTCACTTACAAAGAAAAACTAAAATATTTTAATTTAATGTAAATACGAAAACATTCATACATGTGATATTCAGATTTATTGGTATTATGTTGTTATTACCACTTATATTTAGATCTCAAGGCTTCCAATCACTACCTACAGGATGTATGTAGATAGAGTCAGTTGCTTTTGCTCGTATCCGTAAATCCTGAGATGACTGAGGGAAGATCACGAGAGCAAAAATAAGGATTTTAGATCGTCGGCGAAAAATTGGCACTCAGGAGACCAGAAGATGTCAAGTCAAGTGTAATTACTTTCTTGTAAGTACATACTTTGCTTGTGGGGACCGAATTAAGGTTGCGGTTTAAAAAAATCAAAAGACCAAATGTCAAACAATTGAGGTGTAGACTACTTGAAGACACAGAAACTTGAAGTTGAAAAAAGAAACGACTACACAACATGAACTGATACTGGAAGTTGAATAACTATAAACTAAGTGTGTTGAATTCGGGAGGGGACACTGTGTACTGTTAGCTATCAGATTGGTCTTGGTGGTTCATAAGTCAAGTGGATGTTGAGTAATCGACTCATGATTTGGTTACAAGTGGCTAGGCGTAAAAACTATTTCTCGTGGTATGTTACGACACGACACAAATTCATTCCACGATTCCACGAACACTTGATGATGATGGATTCGCGAACTCCTTATTTACTCTGATGACTCTAACTCTAGGACACTGGCTGATCAACCAACAGTTTCTTCCTAAGCTCACCTTCACACACTTACTCACATTTTGCATTCACAGTTAAACTGCAGTCGTAGAGAGTAGTCCATCTGTCCCTCAGCCAACACTGAATAGGTATTCGCGACTCATTTCAGTAATTGAGCAGTGTCTAGTTTATGCCATATTCTTTGTAAAGCCTAGTTCTAGTAATTACAAGCTTATCCTTATCGTTAACAGTGAATCGAGAAATGGGAAATTGTAAATTGTACCAAGCCATTCTACATCAAAGGTATCTATCTGTCTTTCCTTGGCGGTGGTAACTTTGAATCGTTGTCGGGATTAATTTTGATCGATTTAAACATTTCCCAGTCCCCCCGTCCCCTAGGCCTGGCACTTCGGGTTTAAGTAGGTAGTTAGTTTGAATCAGACAGAATACGTTGGGAGGCTAGAGCTGACTTTTATCGTATAAACAATTCATATAAAATATACCTTATATGTATGCATGCAATTGCTCTTCGTTTTTGTGTAATACTTTTTCGTTAAGTCACATTTAACCTGTATTCCGAAATCATGAAATTATCAGTCAGATAATTATAAATGCTCGAAGTCGTAGGTATGAAGTTGCTGTAATTATATTTCCTGAAATTGGAAGTTAAAATAGTACTTGTATGTAACTGATGTTCTTCATATATCATAATCATTTATTTATTTTTATGCATTTATTTATTACGCAATGTTGATAAAACCCTTGCCATACTATTCTTGGACTAGAACTGTAAATTGTCAGTGATGTAATCGTTATGGTCATAAAAACATCAAGACGAAAATTTATTGTATAACTTATCTGCTTGTTAGCCAGCGAATCGTTTGCAGATTTACGTTATGTATTGACGTGACCCCTGCGTTACTGTTACAGAGTGGGGACAGTTACAGAATTTCAGATTTCAGTTAGACACACTTTGAAAATCCTATTACCCACATTAAATGAAGAAATAATCCATATGAAGTGCCAAAAAGTTCATCATAAATTCACCTTCTTTTGTAACTACAGCAGAGGTTACGAAACAGGGGCGGATAGCAACCGAGTTTAGGACCCTGGAAAAAAGGAATATGTAGTTGTAGGAGTCTAGACTGTCTAGAGGCCTTAAATTCGCCGCGTTAACGTAATGTTAAAAATCTGGGGAATTTCCCGGATTCCCTAATGGTCTAGAATTCCGAAATAGACACTTCAGATTAACATTTGAAAATCCATCTAAAGCGCATCTTATCTTAAGACTATAGGTATGTGTTATTGGACAAGATACGTTGCTGAAGTATTAAGTTCTAGATTTCTACGTCTCTTTTCTCCATATTTCTAACTCTAGTACTCCTAGTACTTTGAATTGCTTGAAGGCCTAGAAGTAAAGTTTAAACTGGATTGATGCGCTATTAATTTCCCTTCGAAACAAGATACATATTAATCATTCGATGTTTACAATTAATAGTTATTGTATTACCTATTAGGTAATCGTCGTATAGGAAACTTGGAAAGAGCACTCCAATCCAATGGTACTTAATTGATTATTAGCAATGTTGGGTTCAACCGCTATTACGATCGTATAAGAGAGAAGATAGGAGTAGGAAGGCCCTCAAAAGAATGGTTTTTACAAGCTATGTGCATACCGTCTCTCTCTTACGTACACACTATAGGTCCCTAGGATATTTTTTTCACAGGTTTTAAATTAATGAAGGCGTTTAAGCGGTTTAAGTCATTAAATACACAGAACGAGAAACCATTTTTTGAACAATAGAGACGTGTGTAATAAGCTAGAGTCGTCAAAAATCTCTTTATATTAACGAAGTATATTATAATATCTAGTAATTTTGTACTATAAACGTTTAGTAAAGTCATAAAAGTTGATTTCACATTTACCGTTGCCTTGGCTATAATTTAGTTTGAACAGTATTAAAGGAAATATTGGCTTAACTACATTTTAACCACAAATTATTTGGACAGAACAGTACATATTGGTCAGATCCAAGGTTGGAGACAAAAGCAACTAAATTTTTGTCAACCAACCTTGGGTCAGAACAGGAAAGAAAAGGTAGCAATTCGAAATAAATTATTAGGAAAATTAGGGGTAATAATACAATTAAGATGTAGGTAGTAAAGTCTGTACAATTTCTATTGAGGCTTCTGTCAGGACGATGGCACAACGCACAACACAACTACTTAGGATAGGACTCTATCTGTAATCTGTAAAGCATTTTTCATCGCACTCGTATGTCTCCAGATAACTATTGTCTGCGTCTCTGCGTGCAAGGACCACACTATTACTCAGTCAGCAAAAATAAAACTCTAGTTTGTAAGAAAAACATAGTAGGTAATTAGCCACAGGAATCTTCAAATAATTACAATACAAAAAAGGTTGAAAATACACTTTAAGATTTTAGGGTGCTTTAAACTATTTTATCTCCAATACGTAGTAGCACTCTGTTGAAAAGGAAGTTAAGAAATTAAAAAAAATTGATTGGAATACAAATTACATATTTTTATGAATTTTTAAATCCGTCAAAAATTTTCGGTATCCGGAATCTTGGCCGGAATCACATTTTTTGGCAGTTAACAATTGTGTGTTCGGCGCCATGTACCTATTCAATCGTGCTTAGCAGATAATGTGTTTGGAGGGCAATCGTGTTTGGGGGCGAGTATGTCAGGCAGCCAATTTTTTCGACAGCGATTTTGTACGGTGGCGAATCTTCAGTAATAAAAGATAATGGGTAATTTTTGTTACGGTCAATATTCCGGCATTCATTTGTTACTGTTTATGCTATTTAAAAACAAAAATATTTTATGTAGCATTATATGGTAGAATCAGAATAATTGATGTTGATAGTGTGTGTAACATTAATATAGTAGAAAAGTGACAACTTATAAAATCGACGCATTTACAAGATGTTTTTCTCAAAATTGAAAAACTCATTCAAAGATGTTTCTTCCTCCATATACCCCCATATAACATGAATTCGGTTTTCGATTACAGCTCCGCTCTTTCTGACGGAGCTGAAAATAAATCATATTAGTTTGTGTTAGTAATAAACACTACTTCAGGTCATTTTTATTTTTTTCCTTCCTTGTTTTTAATGTATTAAACAAGTTCTTCACAATACACGATATTAGATTCCCAAATAGAATACCTCCATAGTTCACCACCATCACAGTTGCATATTTCTGGGTTTATTTTCGAAGTTGATTAACCATTAAACTGCGACTATATAAGTAAAAATAACATGGTGCCTTAAAAGAAGTTAGATGAATTTTAGCTTCTCACAATTGAGAACATAGTTCAAAGTTAATGTTTTAAGTTTACAGAGAACGAATTATCCTCTATATTACTACACTTAAAGTTACAGTATTGTTTTGTACTTCGTAGTATTTGAAACCCAGAAAAACTGATGATGTTCTTTCATAAAGGTTACTATTATTTCTAAAAATGACTTAAAGGTAGTAGGTGGTGCTGAAATGGAAATGTTAGTAGTAGCAGGTCAAATAATGATAATACTATTGAATGGACACATTCCCTTACGGTTAGTGCTACATAGTAGATATAATAACTTGACTGAATGTACGATGGCGCTATTCAGAGGAAATAGTATATATATATATACCATGCTTTTTCAAAACTGAATGAACCTCTGGCTCTGGAAATACTAGAAATATTGGCTTGGTTTCGGTATTTTAATGAATGAAATCCTTCCACTGCATTTTCAACCATGGGGAAGGTGAAACATAATATTTTTTCTAATGAACGTCCACATGGAAGGTACAAACAAATCCCTGTAATTTCTTTACTAATTACTTACATGGTTTACACAATTAGATTATTGCTACAAATTTTCTGTTAATGCTACTGCTACTGTTGTCGTTTGTAAACAGCGCTTCCTAGCTTAGAATCGTAATCCTGAAAGTACAAGAACGGATACAATAAATAACAAATAATAACAAGCAGCGTAAGCTTTAACACTATTATCGAAACTGAAGACCTCAGTATTAAAGAAGCCATTTTCAATTTATTTAGATACTTTCAAAAGCTACATTTACATCGAATTCTTTAATTAGCAATTTATTCCAAAAACAATATTACATAGTTGCTGACGACTTGTGAGTGAATATAAAAACGCGATTTGCGTACAAATGGCTTGACAAATTAGTTTCCTACTGACTACTAATCGCCAACTTCAATTGATTATAACTAGTCTACTCATCCATGATCTGATTCATGTCCGAAGTAGGCCGAGAACTTTGATGCGGACGACGTTGTCACGTTTTATCAATCATTCACATGCATATTCTTTCCAAGGTGGTGAAAACCGCGTCTAGCCACTTTGCACTCTCCCACCACATAAAATTCTCAGAATTCTGTGGAATTCGCAATTCCTAATAAAATTAAGACATTCGCAATTCGGACTTGGTACCCTTCATGTGGACATTCCGAGCACCATATACGGAGTAATATCTTCACACACGAAATGCATACTAACATTCTAGCAACAAAATTTGAAGTTGATTTGAACTATCATAACATTCGTACCTCACGATGCCATAAACAGCACATTTATTATTATTAGTTTCATATGTGTTGTATGTAAATGCTAAACATCTCATTTACTCAAGCAAAGTTAACGTATCAAAACTAGGTCACTTAAATAATTCATGAAAAATTATGGACATGACACTACTATCTACTTGTTCATATTACTAATCTGGATGAGACATATAAAATGTAAAATTGCTTTTAGTTGTTTTCGTTAATAATATTTCCTACATCATGCACTCCATGCTATGCAGGAAAGTTTTATCGTATTTTATCGTACAATGGATACTTAGAATTTTAGACTCAAATTTCAATAACCGAAAATAGAAGTACATACTACTACAGGCTTCCTTAAGTATTAAAGTCATGCAAACGTCAACAAGAAAATATTTGAACTAACATTCTACAAGTGGAAGAAACAAAGACAGATGATTTACAATTCTAAAAGTGAAAGAGGCAAAGTAGTAGCCAAATAGAAAATAAATCACGGAGAAAATAACTCGAAGCAAATCAAATCATAAGTACCTAACTACATGTACAAAGACTACAATTAAGGGGCAGGAGTTTCTGTAGTGGGGGTTTCATCCGGTACAGTATTGGTCTCAGGTTTTGCGGCTTCTTCAATGAAAGCTTTGCCAATTCCAAAACTACGGTCTTCTGAGTCACTGAATGAAAAAAAAGTTTGTTGTAGCAATGATATTGGTTTCTAGTAAAATGGGAAATAATTACGTATAACTACTAGACACCTATAACTCTGATATTTGCCGCAGTAGAACTTACAAATTCCCCGTCTTCTGTAAATTTAACATGGTTTCCTTGTGGCGTTTCCCCGCATAATGCTGGTCAGCACTTACTTGTGAAGACAAATCTACGTTGCAGGCATCACAGTGACCAAAAGGTCTTTTGCCGCCTTAAAAATGAAAACAGCCAACAATAGTTAAATTTGTATCCAAAATAAAATTGATTATGTATAAGATACTACCCGTTAAAATCACAAATTACAAAATAACTTCAGACACTCTATTAGTAATTAAACTCGAATTATACCTTCAGGCTTGTCTTTTTTGGGAGGAGGGCCTCCCATAGGCAATGCTGGAGGTCGTTTCTTATTCAGATGGGACTGGAATGGTTGTGGCGGTCTTGGTCCTCTGGGTTCCGGACCTCTAGGAGACTGAAAGCGAGGCCCACTAATTTGACCATTATCATTAAATCCCCCAGGTCTTGGGTTGTGCCCTCTAGGGTTAAGGATAGGCATGGCCATTAGGGGCTGTATAGCCGGAGCAATCGGTCTTTCTGAATTGAACTCATTAAATTCCGGATTCATAGGCCTATTTCCTAACGGCGTTGAGTTCGCATCCGACAAATCGAACTTATTTCCCATTCCTAAATTTGGTCCTCTACCAGTATCCAAAATTTGTGGATTTGATTTCTGGAAAGTCTGAGAATTATTTCGATTTCCAGAATTGCCAAAAAATTTCTGAGGTCTGTTAGGATTATCCGATTGAGGAACGTTATTTCTATTCCACTGGTTGCCCAATGGTCCAGGATTCCGGTTAAACTGGTTTTCCTGCGAGGTGAAATTATTTCGATTACTAGCTGGGTTCTTTAGTGGACCAGAGTCATTCCTACCCTTCGTAGGACCCCCCGGGAAATTTCTATTTTGCGGTTGATCTAGAGAATTAAAATTATTTCTGTTATGATTTTCGTGTGGATTGAAATTATTTCTACTTGCGGGGCCATCGGGTCCATTGAACTCATTTCCACTGAAGTAATTATCTTCAGAGTAGTTATTGGGTCTATTAAACTGGTTCTCTGGGGGACTAAAACTGTCCATACTTTCGTATGAACTTCTAGATTCGCTTCTAGGTGGTCTTCCACCTAAAAATGGTGACCCCGTCTGACTATTCCTGTTTGGTGGTCTTCCAGGAGGACCTGCTTGATTTCTACTCGGGGGTCTTCCACGTGGACTTTGGTCAGTTCTAATTGGTCTTCCAGGTGGACCGGATTCGTTTCTATGTATTAACCTTCCACGCCCGCCCATTTCATTTCTATTCGGCATTCTTCCAGGTGGACCTGCTTCGTTTCGACTCAACGGTCTCCCAGGATGTCCGAATTCGTTCCTACTCCTAGGTCGGCCAGGTTGACCACCATCGTTTGCATTCAATAGTCTTGCTCCTTCATTTAAGTTTATATTCCCGGGTCTACCGGGGGGGCCTCCGTCGGTTCTATTCATCGCCAACGCCATTAGTCGTCCAGGAGGCCCACCAGCTTCATTTCTATTTGGTTGTCTTCCCGGAGGCCCGAATTCGTTCCTATTCATCGGTCTTCCATGCGGGCCCAAATCGGTTCTGTCCATTAGCCTTCCTGGCGGGCCCTGTTGGTTTCTACTTTGTAAATATTCATCTGGCCCAGAGCCAAAATCACCTCTGTTGAACTGGTTACCCTGTGGGCCCATATTGTTTCTATTGGGCTGCGAGCCCTGCAAGTTATTTACTTCACCAGACCTGTCCTCATTTTTTACTACAGCATGTGGATTTTCATCGAGCCAAGACTTTATCTTCTGCTTATGGCGCTTTCCTTTATAATGATCACTTGCAACTATTGTTGAGCTCAACTAAGACAGAAAACATCAGAATCAACTATTAGGCTGAGCACTGAATAGCCTTGGATTCTCAATGACAAACCAGTAATTAAAAACAATTAATCAAACCAGAATATGCATAAATAAATCTGGTTACGTACAGTGATATTGCATAATTTACAATAGAGAGGTTGAAACATCTCTTTTAAGACTTGCGGTAGCGACGGATCTATAGCACTTTCTTTTCGCTGTAGATTTTGAGACTGCGCCTCCTCAGCATTCTTTTGCATTAACTGGTTTCCTGTGTTCACTCCATCCTCATTTTGGTCGAAAGAAGTAAACAACGAGTTTGCAGGTGGAAGATCGTTACTGAGGTTCTCACATGAAGTAATAGGAGCGTACATGGGAGCGGATACCCATGGAAAAGTAGGAGGCATTGGAGGACTAGTAATCGTAATTGGGGGTATGACCTTTTCAGCTGGAGGAGGAGGAGGTGGTGGTGGAGGCGGTGGTGGAAGCATTTCATTCTTGGGAAGAACATTTTTCTCCGTTGCGGGGGCAGGATATTGTTGTTGCTGTTGCGGCGGTGCAGGAGGAGGAGGAGGTGGTGGTAGGCTGAAATTCACCGACGATGAAAGGGTTTGGGGTGGAGCAGACATACTGTAGTAATTAGACTGAGAGAGATCAGTAGAGGATGCGGGGGGTGGATTGGCCGTCTGACCTGAAGTGGTGGGAGTCGGGTACTGCTGGGAAGTGCTCGCAGGAGTTGGATACTGACCTGGATACTGGGAACCTTGAGCTTGCATTTGAGCGTAATAATTGCTGTAGTCGTAACCAGACCAATTTGAGTATCCAGCGGTGTTCGCGGCAGTAGAATAGTCATAGCCATAATAGTTTACTGCCGGCATCTGGTATTGCGGTGCAACCGCATTTTGCATGTTCGGGGTTGTCTGTTGCGGTTGAGTCATTATTCCAAAATAATTCTATTTCGAATTTTTACCTTTGTATATTACTGGCTGTTGAAGATGTGAATCGGCTCCGTCTGCCAGCCTTCTGACTAGTTCCAACTTCGCTATAAAGCAGACTATCCTCAGCCCGTGGATACTGCGAATGCAGAAAATACAGGTAGAAACGTACAGGCCAGGACAGGCGGACTGTCTTCAGTATATTGAGAGGATTCCCAACCGAGTTATGGTCCGAACCAAATGTCTGATTCCTCTTTTCACCATTCAAGGCTCCGAGGCAGAGGAGTATCATATGTTTAAATGATACTGGATATCTTAATAGTTGTGTCTCTGAGGTTCAGCATCTAAAAACGTTCACAATTTCAATTTTCAATATAGAATATTCATCAACATCTCAATACTTGACGAAACAAAACAAAATATATTTACGCATGCATTTATCCCAAAAATAATAGTATTTCGATGTCTACTGTATGTTTTTGACTTTTCATTGAAAATATTGGTAACAATGATTAATCGTGTGGCTCAAAATGCATAACATGAGAATTATTCGAAAAAACATTTACGACACGACCTTCTTGATGTATTATGCATGATGCATGCCATCCACCACAATTTGTTTATAATTGATAGGCATAGCAACTCAAAAAGAAATGGCCGTTCTTGAGATTCTCAAATGCTATCACACTGTCTGGCCCTATGTTATCAAAATGTATAGGTGAGGTTCTTTGGGTAGTACATTTTGTAATTAGAATGCTTGACGAACACCTATTCGAAATTTCTAAACACACATCAAATTAATCACATATTCCACCAAAGTAAAAATAAAAGCCTTTTTGACAAGAAGGTCTGAATCCATTTTTAAGCAAATGAAATTATTAGACAAGTCTACGGTAGAGGATGCTTTCAGCCAAAATATTAACGCTTAACTACTTTTCAAAAATTCATCAAGAAAGAATTTCATTAAAAGAAGTTAAATGTATCCTTATTTGTTTGTTCTGTAAAATTACTCTTTTTAGACCTTGGCCCCTTTTACAAAAAACTTTACTGCAAACGAAATTCTTCGCTACAATAAAGTTGAGAGTTCAAAACTAAATCCAAGCACACCTGGAGCTGGGAGTTACTGCAAAACTACGTTTTTGTTATTGTTAGTACCATGTCCTACAGTATCCAGTCCTGCATCGACTGAGAACAATCGATTCTCTGAATCGACCTTCTAACTTTTACGGATTCAAAATGGTCATGTACTTCGGGATTCTAACCCAAATCTCGAACCAAAGCTCCGAAATTAAAACCCCACTAGAACTGTAGGCGCAGGCACAGGCCTCAATTTCTTAATCGCTACCAAATTCTGTGAAGTATAGGGAGTCCTAAGTTACGTCAGTATCCGTCAGTCCGTAATGGAGCAATGGAGCCAACAACCAACAACGCCAAAACCATTGTCATTGAATTGCAAATAAAACCCTATATATTATATTATATTAGTCATAGTCATTCGACAACAGTCACCATCGAATATTGAATATAGCCTTGTCAGTTTTTAATAGCTAAAAGTTTGAAGATAGAAATGAAAGGGTAGAAACTTCAGAATATTGATCTAATTAATGATGAAAAACTAAGCTCAACGGACTCAACCCTTATCCCTGGTTCTTGGGTTTTGGTAAATGGTTATGCTCCTGGTTAGTTCCAGAATACTGATGGTAATTAAAATACGTGTGGTGTGACGTGTGCGAGTAACTGCGAGACAGTGGTATGAGGCAATACTGACGATGCCACCGACCCCCGATTGTACAATGAGAAAACCTTAATAGCTACACAATCACATACTATTGTAACAGTTTATGTTTATAATTCAATTATTACATTATTACATATAACTAAAAAATTATTGAATTTTACCGTCGGATCAGAATTCGGATTCGGAACAGAGGAAAAAATTACCTTGATAAATTCGTAGTGATGATGTGATGAATGACATGAAAGGCAAAATCATATCTTACAGACAGCAATCACAACAGCCACTGCGAAAAAGCAAATTGAATGCAAATGATTTCTGATTTGCTTTTGCTTTGAATTTACCATTGGTTGACAGAAACAATAGAAGAAAACGGACTGATTTTAATTTTCTGCGTGATCCCTTTGATGTTATGTTTCAACTTGATTTTAGTTGCAACAACTTGCAACCAACCCCACTTTGTGGGCAGGCTTTCCCAAATAACTTTACAAATAGCAAAGTTAGTGTCAATTAATTTGTCAAGTTCTCTCAGATACTTAGATTTTGGAGGTTGTAGGAAGAGAGAAATTAACTACAAATTGTAAACTGTTTCGATTCAAATTATTTGTCTCAGCAAGTTGTGCTAAGTGCTAAGATGCGGTGGCTTTCCAGTGTCAAATCAAAGCGCTTACGAATTTGAGCGTTTAGTGCGCAGGTAATAGCAATGCAATGGTTTATGAATGTTGGAAGAAATAGAAATTGTGGAAAAGCCGCCGTCATGTGATACCATGTATTTGAGTAAATACCTACCTTACACTTTACACACACCGAATCGAATAAGTTTGGCAGAGTAGCAGAATTTCGAAAAATTAGCTGCAGTGACATTTTACAGGTTTGACCTTATACAACTGTATTTTATTCGTCAAAATTACGGGCTTTATCTACAGCGTTGCTAAGTGTATGCATCATAGTCACAGTCAGTCACTGTTGTAGTTGCCTTTTAAGTATTTTGAACTCAAATTTTATATTCAATTGAAAACGACAGTTTCAAAAGATGAAATCTTTTTGCATTCAGTCAATGAACATGCGATTATTCTGATTATTGCACTTGCAACCGCTTGTAAAGAGACTTGCGTCACTCACCCTCACGATTGACAATTGACATTGACGGTCATCTTCCTGAGCCGGTCATTGATTTCTTCGGTAATAAGTCTCTGTACAATCTATATCCAATATCTATCTTCTTTTCAAAGTTGTGACTATGTCTTGGTGCTTGTATTTTGTGTTTGTAAGTAATTATGAATTATGATTGATTTCAAAAATACTGCGAGACATCATTTCAAATGTAATGTGTAGTGCACAATCATACTATGTATGTAATAATGTCAGTGTGTTAGTGTTGTGGTTGAACCTTCAAAAAATTTGGATCAAAATTTATTAAATCATTTACTGTCAACTGTTGTGCACTAGTAATTTTGAATTTTTTTGCTATTTACCGATTGCATATTATTTCATTTGATGATATCGATCAGTTATGTCTAATTTATTTCTGGTTACTAAATGACAGGAATACTTTTGAAGACCATCTCCCTCGTATCATGGGTGAAGAATGTACGTTGGCTGACAAAGTGTCCAGGACCTTTCTAAATATATTAGCTGTTGTATTAGGTGGGATTGTGACACTAGTCTTCCTTATTGGATTTTATGATTTTTTTAAACAAAGCAGCGAAAATGAGTGTGAAATGACATGGATGTACGAGTTTCCACATTTTGTGGTAAGGGCATTTTGAAAGCAATGTTCCTATTTGTTTTAATCAAAAGTAAATAGATTGGCACTTCGTTACTTCTTCAACGGGGAATTTTTCGTAGTGGGCTTAATGTTTGCTGGATTCGTTACTTAATTATTATTACCCATAAATTGTTTTTATTTAGAAAATACCAATAGGAAAAGAAATCGATGAGAAGTACCCCATGTATGGACTGTATATTTATGCTGAAGGAGGACAAGTTGAGGTTGCACGTAGAGAAAAGTATGAAGGTATTCCTGTTCTGTTTCTTCCGGGTAACGCTGGCTCCTACAAGCAAGGTACTTACACTGCGACAGGCTACACGTAACATACAATCATGTCTGATGTATGGCGCGTAAAAAAGTAAAAATAACTAGTCTCATGTGTTAACTAAAAAATAATAAATTTTAAAATTTCTCTATGAATTTTTTTCGTAGTTCGATCATTTGCTTCAGTTGCTCTTTGGAAGGCGATCGACAGCCAATACGCGTTTTTTTTTGATTTTTTTACCATTGACTTTAATGAAGAGATTTCTGGTTTATATGGTCATGTGCTAAACCGTCAGTTGGAATATAGTCGAAAAGCATTAGAGCGTATCGGAACCTTGTACGACGATTTCCATCATGTGGTTGTAATTGGCCATTCTATGGTAAGTTTGAAGGGACTCATGACGTTCAATTTCAACTTCTTCTAATTATTAGTTGTGCATTGTGCTGAGAATCGTAATTCTTATGGGTTTTCAGTGTTTTCACCAAAATTGTTTCAATGAAAAAATGTTAACCTCATTTTCAACGTTTTAGGGAGGTGTCATCGCGAAAACGATTAATGCAGACGAGATAAAATCACATTTAATTTTTACACTTGCCACACCACACGCACGTCCTGTTGTCATAGCAGATCCTGATTTTGACTTGTTCTATTTCCAAAGTCAAAAGAATTTTACGAAGACACAGGACAAAGATCTGAAGGTCACAGTGGTTAGTGTTTCCGGAGGAGATAGTGATCTAATGGTTGCTGATAAGCTCACTCTATCACCTACAAATGATTTTCAAACTTCCGTACGTGCTATATTTTCAAAATACATTTGGACTGTGTATAGTTGCTTGTTATTTAGCCACGCATGTTTCTGCTATTATGCCGAACTTAATAATTGACAGTTTTCTGCTTTCTGGATATTTGTACTAGAAATTGTATGTTTACAGACAACGTCGGTCCCAAATACATGGCTTCCTACAGATCATTTGTGCATTCTATGGTGCAACCAGTTCGTGTTGGTTATCATTCGCATTCTGTATGATCTAGTCGGATTTCAGAAGATGAGTAAACATGATGATTCCAATGGGTATTTCCGGATAACCACTAAACAAGAAATCATTAATCCGGTTTTGTCATTTCATCTTATGAAGGTAGTCTATTTTTATCATTTCGTAAAATACATCAAATTCCTAAATAACGCGCAATGTTTTAAAATAACGTTTTTACTCCAGTTATATCTTATTTCAACTTACGTAATCAATTTCAGAAAACTTCAGGAAAATCATTTCGTACAGCTTACCCCAAAGATCCTCTCACAAAACCCACAAAAGCTTTGTGGGAAGAAATGCTGGTGCATAAATATTGTAAACCAGGGTCTAGTCGCACTGCGTATGTAATGTTTCCGATGTTGGTTATAAACGAAAAAATAAAGGGTGACCCGGCTCGCTACGGAATTACTGTGATCTCAAATAATACGAAACCGAAGAGTTGGGTTTTGGGATGCACAAAGCAAGACTTTCATAATGGCGTTCGCTACTGGTTAGTTTTTAAAATTTTGAATGTTACGCACTAACATTGTTGAGGCTTCCACTGACATATTATTAATTGCAGCTCTGGAGTTGAAAATTTAACTCCGCTGGGAGAAATTTTACCCAATCGGCGCAAAGTTGTTCACCTGGATTATAACAAAATAAAGAAATACTCCCACATTCTAGTGAAGACTTTTGCTCGGGATTCTCCAGTAATTGAAAAACCCTCACTTAATTGATGTGTACTTATTTTAGTTATGCAATCGTTACTAACATAATTTATAATTACATCTTTTATCGCCATAAATTTGGTTACAGTTTTGCATCCATTTGGAAGTCAATGATCATTATCAAGATTCTCAGCCTCTGACAGCGACCTCTTTTAATACTGAAAACAAAATTTTCTTTAACTTTTCTCTGAATTCGTGGACAAAGCGAATTACAGCGTGGAAAGTTGAAGCGAAGCTACAAAAAGAAAGTAAATGCGAAAACAACAGTGATAGTTCGGTTGCTCTATTTCGACACGATAACTTCCAGGCTCAAAGTTTAATCGGGTTAGATATTCTGCAACATTATACATAGTTACCTATCTGAGCAGTAAAATGTAGCTGTGCATACGTAGATCTACTGTATCGTATATGTTGATATAATAGTAATTAAATATTTTAAATCTTAGAAGTGGCACTTACGGCAGCTTGATTATTCGTTTCGCTAACTGGAGTTCAGAAAATGCAAACTTATTGATGTATATGGATCCAGAATGTAATTATAAAATTAGGTACTTGTTCAGAACCTTTTAATGCTTTTCTCATTAGTCCGATGTATATAATTAATGAGTGACTGTAAAATTCTAGGCGTATTAAAATCCTATCCTTTAATTTCTTGATTATATATATTTCATGTTTCGGTTGTATGTATAATTATAGCGTGGGGATTGCTTACGTGGAAACTGCAGGTCAAATATTTCGAACGTATTTTGGCCTACTACCGGCATACTTTGCGAGCGTGATTATTTTATCGATGTTCTTCCAACGCCACCACGAGGAGTGGGAAAATTTTCATTTACTGCTCCTAAAAAATGCATTTGAGCTAACTTTTATTCCTGGAATAATTGTTGGTGTTCTTCTTGCATTTGTTCCGTATGTGAAATCAATTTAAACGCTTCATGCGCCAGTCACAGTTTATGTGTTTGATTTAAAATATCCTCTTAAGAAAATTATCATTATTTTTTTCTTATGCGATTTTCTGTATTATAAAAATTAGTGATAATGATTACTTTTATATGGCATTTCTTAGGTCGGACTACTTAAAAGTAATGGATAAAAACGAAGTTTCCATTTACCTACCATTATTCTGCTATTTGGGAGCATTTCTTTTAGTCTTCATCGTAACTGCAGGAGGATGGTATATTCTTATTGGTTCTGGGAACGCGATGCACGCATTCTTTATGAAGTAATCAGTGGTATCATTAATAAGATCTAGATAAATAAGCATGGCACTAACCACAAACTTTACATACCTATGCGATTAAATGTCAATTTAATTGGGAACAACTTTTGGTACAACTACAGATTTCTATCGAAACGACTGGGAAAGATTCCTGATAAAGTGACTGATTATGCAATAGAATTAACGTTCGGCAAGTTTCCTATTGTCATCTCAGTACTATTGATTTCATTATCTGCCGCAACTTGTGGTGGACTTGGGATCTGTGCAGGTTTATGTCTGTATTTTATCAAGGTAACTAACAGACACAGTTCATTTGATTTTTGTCACGAATTTGTATAAAATTTTGTTCCTTGACCTTGGTAACCAGGAATCAGTTTACCTGACTAGCAAATAGGAATTGCAATGATATTATTGTGTTACAATGTTTGAAGATATTCAAAATGTACGAAGACATGCTCGACGATTTAATGAAAGGAAAAATCAAGAACGTCCAGGAAGGATTTTCACCTCTAAACTTTCATCAGACTGTGGCCTGCTTATGGCTCGTTGTGGCGGCACTGAATATTCCAAGTGTAATATTTTGGACTAAAAACTTCGGGTTAGTAAATTTGTCTTTCATGTTTCTTTTATTTTGGCTCTGCGTTATTTAACAGTAAGCAACGTTGTATCTAATTTACAAATTAATTTCATTCTTATCGAAGGTATGGTCAATCACCGCAGTGGGATATGTCTTTATACGTAAGTCTGATGCTGACACCTGTAGTAGCAATTCTTTGGCAGGACTTCGTTCCAAAATTTAATGCGTAAGTTCCTCATACATTTATTTTTTATTTGAGTGGATGATTAAAAATCACATAATTATTCGATTCTTTTTTTTAATTTTGCAGAACCGTTTGGGCGTATCAACGTTACTTATCGTACGCAACTGGAATTTTTGTTGTTCTTTGGGGAACGCATCGCCTTTACATCATTTCATTTTTCATTACGTTGCATTTGCTAACTTTTGCTTTCACGCAGCTCTATTCTAGTCTACTTGACTTAACCAAAAAAAGTGAGTCAGAACCAGGCACAGTTCCTGAAGATTCAAATTCAAATACCACATCTCCTTCTGATGCTGATCAGCCTTCTAATGAAGACGCTGCTGGTGGAAGCACAACTGCAACTGTTAAACCTGATAAAGTATTCGATTCGGAGAAACTGCAAGCCCAAAAGAAGAATGACTGATTCGACGAAATATACGGTAAAACACAAACAGGTCGTACTAATTAAATGATTTAAACTTGTAGCTGCTATTCGTGCAGATTTTAGTTACTGCATTAGGAATATCACAAATTATCATAATTACTTGAACAATGAAGAATATTACCTACCACTGAAGGTAGGTATTTGGATTTAATACTTCTTCAATCTGTTTCGACTTGAAGTATCGTTTATGCCCAGGATTTTACTGTCTGAAACCTTGGTAATAGGCTGATTATGTGATCGCGGCTTAAGAGTTACTGCCAAAATTAACTTAATTAGTTGAATTTGGAACTATAAACTAATTTTTTGTTGTGTTCAGTTTTGTGCATTGTAGGCAAATACTTTATTTTGTCATTAAGAGAATTGTATTTGAGCATTTTCAGCTGTTGTCAGAACGGTTTGTGTTAGTGATTTACGTTAAGCATATGATAGTCAGCTGTCCAAACAAGTGTTAAGTGGCGTTTACAGTTGTGCGTGTAAATTGTACCTAATTCTTTTGTTTCGCTTTCTACGAATAATAAATAAGGCACTGTGATGTCACACGAACGAGTAATTTACAACTTGGGGTACTTTGTGGCTCCTCTCGTTTGCAGAATTCCTAGAATTAGAATTTCTTTCACACTCATAATTCAAATTACCAGGCATGAAATTAGTTGCAGCCAGAAAATTTACGGATTTCTTTTTTTCAAAAAAACAGTATAGCAAGATGCAGGAGGGGAATAGTCGAAATAGCTAATAATGTTAAAACCCGATGAGTTGCATGAATACTATCAAAGCAAATTTTATAACCACGTGAGCAGTTATTATTTCATCAAATTGCACTAAATGAAGCAAGCGTAAGTTCTTCACTATCTGAATTTTTTTTTAAATTACTAAAAGAAATTCTTCAACTCACACCGTAAACCTGAATGTCAAAGTAATCTGACTTTAGAAACTCCATACATGAATTTAGAATTTGTAAGTATACCTATGTATTACGATAATGATTCATTGTATTTTTGAGTTTGGGAACTTACACGAAAATATGGGGACCCTCTTGACTACAACTACAGAACCTGGAGTCGTGATGGGCTGGACGATAGCAGTGCACATTGGGGCATATCAAGAAAATGTTGACCATAAATGGTCTTTTCGACAGTACAGTTTACCTCTATGTGATTACGAACTTGGAAAATCGACTAATCACACATCATAAAAAACTACATACCACCCATTTCTGTGTAACACAGAAGTGGTGCCAGGTGTTTTAAGGCGGCTACAAAAAACTTTCTCCAAGCATTTTAAATTGTAATACCGTAAAACCTCTGATTATAGCCTGCCTCTAAAGATAGCATGCCTCTAGAGGTGGCCGGGGAAATCATGCAATTGAGTATAAAGATAGCCGGTCTCTAGAGATAGCTGGTGTCAAATATTTTGTCAGTATGATCGATGATCGGCACCTGCTCGAGGTACCATGTTACTTCAAACATTAATCATCCCAGTTTAGCATCATCGCTAGAATAAATAAATAATGAAGAATGTGAAGCCAGCGACAATACATGGAAAGAATCCCGTATCTGTAGCTTGTCACTATTGATATTTTTTGACAAGCAAAGTTGTATTGTTTCTTAAGGGTGTTACTCATTCCTAGGGGTAAAAAATAGAAGAATAGAATTGTCCTTTGATATTAATTAATATAATTATTAAACACGTATGTTTACTGATGAATAAGAAATTATAACATAAGTAATAGTAATTACATTTTAGATTTAAAGCATAGGAGTAAAACATTCTTTCTGCTGATATGTAATTAGCATAATTGAGCTTTGAGTAGTAATATGAACATTATGAAATATTTGTTAAAGTGCTTGTTTCTCTTTTCTGACCTCAGTAATTAGTTTTTATTTTTAGAACGTCGACAAATTGAGCAATAAAGATTCAAATAAATCAAAAAATTCTGTGCATATATTTTAAGCTAGCTAAAGATAGCCTGCCTCTAAAGATAGCCGGCCTCTAAAGATGCCCGGGGAGAAGAGGCAATATTTACAATGATAGCCCGGGCTATAATTAGAGGTTTTACGGTAGCTTATTTTTGGCTCTAATTATCCGCATTATTTGCAAAGCCCACAAAGACAACAAACAAATGGTATGTAGGTACATAGTTATGTAAGGTTGCATCTACAGATAATTCATCCACCATATTTTCAGCGAGAAACCGAGAAACATCTGTTAAGTGGAATGATGATGCTACTACCATAGAAAAAAGTAACACACCTAACCTTTATCCACCTTCTTGAAATCTTGAACCATCATCGTGTATGAATTCGTTCATCTATTTAGCAATTACCTATGTACTCAAGTTATCCCACCCTGCTCTTAAGGGTCCAAAAGCCCAAAATTAAATCAAACTGAATGTGTCTAATAGCATGTATTGAAAAATCAATAAAAAGAGCTTTAGATGGTTGGACTCATACAAAGAATTTCTACCCACCAAACAGAACATGACCATTTGGAAAAAGTGAGGGGCTAAATCATGTACTAATTTGGTGTTCAGCTTTCGTTTCACCCCTTTTCACTCGGTTCCCATACACATCCCAGCCAATACGAACTTAACGCCAGCTGATTAAGGAATACATAAGAAATCCTTCTATGGTGCGGTTTAAGGTCTCTTATTGCTAAAACTCTTCAAATTCCACATCCATACTGAATGGCTTAAAAGAAAATGAAGCTAAAAATTCCTAGAAGCGGTACGGCTGCCGTTCGTACCCTAGCAATTCGTACCTCGACTATTCGTACCCTAGCTATTCGTACCCTGACGATTCGTCCCCTAATACTATTCGTACCCTGACCATTCGCCCCCTAATACTATTCGTACCCCGACGATTCGTACACTGTATGTAGACTACTACAGAAAAATATGAGGTAGTAAATTTGATGTCTTTTTCTGCCAGTGCATTGGTTTTCTTTACTAAATCCTGCATAATATCA
>JAAXYX010001463.1:0-22929 GCA_036851915.1 Ptenothrix huangshanensis | reverse complement strand
ATATATTTAATAGGTTTCGCTATGGATTTTTTTATGCTATTAATTGTGTGCCTATTACAAAATAATAGTAATCCGGTTGATGTTCGTCAATTTTTTTTAGCGTGTAGGGATGGAGGTGTAACTAAATTTTCTTTGTCACTTTGTATCTGTTGTATCTGCAATAACTTCTGCCTACTATTGATTTGTTTACTGATTGTTTAATTTAATCTGGAATTATTGTACCATTGTGTATGTATGTATAGCCACGGACTAATTCCAATTCCGGCATCTAAAGCCCTCCCGTGTAGACTTTAAAGTAAATAAATAAACAAATAGGCTTACTTTAAACCCTATCTACGATAAGCCCTCCGTCAATTGTGCTTATCTGGTCCCATCGAATTTTTCAGTATTTCATATAATTAGTCACCAAAATACGACTTGACCCTTGCTCTCATTTCAACTGCTTCAACTACAGCTGACGTGTACCAACGTTGGGACTTTTTATCAACTTTTTTGCAGAATTACAAACAAGGTTATAGAAATAGGCAAATAGGCATTTCGATCAAGCTCCGTGGGCACGTGGCTTCTCGCTTATATTTCACAAGACTGACCAGGACCACACATTCACTCTCATAATAAGTTCCGTAGGAATTTGAAAATGATGCAGATAAATTCGGAAGACTAGATGAAAAGTGATGGATGGGTGTGTAATTTAAATAAGAATAAATGCATTAGATTTTATGATTGGAGCCAATCCAAGTTGACATTTAATAAAAGAATAACAATGAATGCGATCAACGACTCAATAGTATTGGTCTGCGTTTGGTCATGTGTAACACTTTGGGATGTTTCGACTTCAGGGATAAGTACAAGATCACCGGTTGAAATGAAGATGTAAACGATGTAGGTACTTACTTACGAGCCATGTGTCAACCTGTGCCACATGCTCGGCTATACATATAATTATATAATCCCGAGACGCTCCGTTTAATGTACAAAATGCAATCAAATCATCGCAAGAATAACCAAAGTTTCGAAAGAGCCCGGTAGTAAAATCCAGCAGACTGTAGTGATGTGCATTTGAAACGTGAAGTGACTGCTTACTATTCAGCAATACTTATATTTAATTAATTACACAAGGTGTGGATAATTGCATCAACTGCTTATAGCTTTGGTAACTCAAGGCTCAAATAATGTTACACCACCTGAACAATTAGCAAGACTAATTTATAAAACCTTTTTCATATTCATTCTAGAGATATCCTGCGACTCAATCCATTTCTGGAGGTCTTCGGTCATAACGGGTTTCCGCAGATCTGGATACGTCTCCTCCAAATAACTTCCCATGTTAATTACCGTAGCAATCTTGGTGTAGGCAACAGCGCGAACAATCCCATCCGACAGCGTCACAACCCGCTGGTCAAAATACAAGAACTTGTCGTCCCACCACACCGGTGTCGTCACCACCTGCATCAATCAACCAAAGTTGTACTTGTTTTTCCCTAAAAGCATTCTTTCAAAAACTCGAGCCTTTTAGTTGCATTCTTCTCTTGTTAGCTATCCTCGACAGTCCATAAAAACTTACCTTATAAAGTGAAAAAATCTTGAGGGATAGTCGATACCGGATGGACACTCCGCAAACAAGAAAATTCCCACCACGCTTTAAAAAATCGATCATGAGCCTGCTACGAAATCCATAGTCCATTCGACCAAAATCGAATTCTCTCAAGTATCTTGAATTGTTCATGTGGTTCAGCATCATATCTACGTCCGAAGTCATGCAGATTCCTGTACACAAAATAAATATGCTCACAAACTCCAAAAGTAGTTTTAGTATTGGCCGAATGGATGGAGTTAGTTCTTGTGATAATTCATAAAACCAGATGTAAGAAGCAAAGTGAATTAAAGATTAAATGCATTGCTATTCAAGTTAGGTCAATCACATACATACCGTATATTGCCGACGGTTTCAGAAACGGCAACCGTGGGTAAAAGAAACGAGCACAAAAACAGTGGAAGAAAACTCGGACAAAGTAATGGGTGTCGAAGAAATAATGGAGAATAAAAATGAATCCCAAAATGGCATACAAGTACATTGTTAACGTGTTCGAATGTAATTCCTTCCGGTGATGCGTGAAAGTGAACCAAAGACAGTGGAAATTATAATGACGACTGCGTAGGGTATTTAAAAATAAAGTGTTCAGAGTCAATGTCAATGCCGATGTGAAAATACGAGAACTATTAAACAATCAACTAATTACTAGTTGAGCCAATTGGGAGGCAACATTAGTTTCGGAAATATCAGGCTACGAATATCCCGATACCCGCTCCGAGTGTACACACAATGCTTGAAAAATCACAAACAATCGGATCTGGTAGCTAGCCTCATGTGAGTCCAAGTTCGAAGACGGTGGATGTACTTGTGACAAGCAATTATTAAGTGGAATAATTAAAAAGAATGCGTGATAACAGGTACTTGTGACAACGTCAGTCAGTTACACCTGACAGCTTGGAAAAGAGGAGAAACCCCTGTGGACGACTGCGGAGGATAAATTGTGAATAGAAGTTAGTCTCCGGCCTGCCAGCATTAACTCAATATTGATCCGCAAAACCGGCTTTTTGTCGCGGATATGGAAACGCCGGTGGTGGCTACACAAACCGCAAATGTCGTTGGAAAGGATGACGCTGAAGGGACGGACAGAAACACCTGGAACCGAGACGCATCCTTGCCTACACTTTCCTAGTCCGATCCTGTCACAAATTCTCAACCAAAACCAAAACTGCCAAAACACACGGACACGGAAACGACGGCGGAAGAGCCTGGACTGAGTGCGGAATAAACACAACCACCCAACTTAGCAATCTTTCCGGCAACAAAAATCAATTTTATCCACGTTCGCGCGTTTTATCCATTCGCTGTTGGATTGCAGCCCAACCCAACCGTAACCGTGTTCATTCTGTCCATCCATACTATCATCATCAGCACTAATCCTCAGTCTCAGGCCGTCACGTCACACAGTCTCCAATCTCCAATTGGATTTTTCCACTGGAACTGCTTACTGCAGTTTGGGGCACTCTGAGTCCACCACAACTGCCACTTGCTGTGGCTATGTCATCCTCCAACTCCAACCCTTTTTTACAACAATTCTCCCTTTTTATTTGATTTCTCTTGTTATTTCCAGCTTGTCCTATCTCCTATAATTAACTGAATATCGTTCGAAAGAAATACTAGACAAACGGGGTCCCATCCTCTGCCGGTCCATGCAAACTTTATGTTTCCACTGTTACTCGTAAATAACGAGTACCGATGAAGCTGACTTGCTGGAAATAATTAAACCTATCGGCTTAAACAGACTGGCCATTTAATAAATAATTCACCGTAATTGCTGTGACGCACTTGATTATCTTTCTTACTTATATTTACGAATATAAATTGAGCAGGTAAATTAGACACAGAAAGAAAGAAGCAAGCAGAAGTACCCCAGTTTGCCTTTCCCATGTAACTACTTGCAGCGGTTGCAAGGGAATGACAAGAGTAATATTAGTATTAGCGCATAAGCAGCGTCTATCCTTCGCTACCTCCAACTAACTAACATCTAACTTTTACATGGAAGCAACAAACCATGTCTCACTTCCTGCACATCATTTTCGCATTTTATTCGTTTTTAGATAATGAACTGCTTAAGTCGAAACATTTGGCTTTCTCAGGCGTGAAAAGAACGACTCGCATGTCCAAGGCGGAGGTAATTCTGCAGGTTTATTATGACGATAGACGAGGTTAAAATTTTCACGATTCTCTTCATCTTTGGCTTACACTTGTTCCATTCCTTTCCACTTTCCAGTCAGCTGCTTCGATTGCTTCACAAAACTTTCATTGTTTCATTGCCATTGCCATCTACCGTAAAGCTTCCAGTTATTCCCCGGGGAATTATTTGGTGATCAACTCTTCAGACCCCAGAATTATTAAAGGCGGGGAATTATTACCAACCTCAAAAGTTTATGCTGCCATTATTATTATATAAATTAAAATGAAAATTCAATTCAATTTACAATTATTAGAAATTACTAACTCTCAATTTAACAGTCTAAATTATTATATAGTATTACCACTGAAATATAAAATTCACAGAAATGCACCAAAATCAATCAAAACTTCATTATCTTAAGTGCCTCCTGGTTTTTCTTTCTTCTCTATCTCACGATTTACATGGAAAATATAACTTTCTCTGAGATCGGCCAGATTTTGTGCTATTTTCCGAAAGTCCTCCTTGAGAAAAGAAATCATTTCATCCTCATTTCTACTGTTGTCCACAGAAATGCCACACACTTTAAAAGATTTCCGAATCAATTTTTCGGATAATCCTCCCCTGGCCTAATTCGCCTACTCGACTACTAGTCTTGGCCGAAGGCTTCGTATTTCCTCCTTTTGTGAAAAATTGGTTTTTAGTGGTCATCCAATCAGATTAAGAGTCAACTAATAGTAGTAACAGGGGAATATGAGTGCATGCTTCTAGGGATGGCAAAATTCCCAATTTTAATTTTTTATTCCCAGGGCATAAAAATAAATTCCCTCCCGCCATATTTTCCCAAAGTTCCTCGAATTTGCCCTGAAAAATTTCCCAATAAATTCCCAAAATTCCAACAAAAGTTCCTAACATTTTCAATTTTTCGAAATGAATCACTCTTGTTTATAATTTTCCAAGTATAACGGACTTTTGTAGTACACAAGAGTACGATGTCTATATTACTAAATGCAGGTTATTGCATGAAATATTGTTTTTATTTCAAGTATTAGTTTATGCTCTATATTTATGTCCAAACAAGGGGGAAATTCTCAAAAGTCCCTAAAATCTCTCAAAATAAATTTCCGAAATTCCCAAGTAAATTCTCAATTTTCCCAATTTTTTCTTTCCCAAAATTCCCTCAAAAATAAATTCCCAAAATTCCGGGAATTTTCCCAATTTTTGATTCCCAAAATTCCCAGGGAATTTATTCTGTGCCATCCCTACATGCTTCTATTAATATGAATGTACCGGGGAATTATTAGAGGCGGGGAATAATTGGAAATTTTACGGTACCTTACTTTTGTCTCAAATTTTGGCGTGATAGCAAGTTTGCTTTTGTGGCAAAATCAAATCACCTAAGCAGCCGTTACCGTTAAATAATTAGCCGTGCACCGAGTCCTCTCACATCATCTCAGTGCTCTTTGCTTTATTTTTACAGATTCATAATTAGCGCATCTCAAAAACATTAGACCATTCTAAGTATCTATGGAAACACAAACGCATTTAGAAGTGCAACAAGGTGAAGGTGAGATCAAGTGAGAGAACTCGAGTGAACGTCTATCCTAATCAAAGTCGGGTCGGAAGGCTAAGGCAAGGTATTAGCTGAAATTGATTGCGATACGCTTGCACTTACTTGAGCATTACAAGTTCAAAAGGTCGTGGATAGTAAAATCGCAATTGTAACCCAGTTGTCTGCTGTTGTTAATTAGTTTATCAGATCAAGACCAAGACTAAAGTGTCTCTAAATTTTTGCATTATTTTAGACACTGCAATTGCAATGATATCATCAGATGAAAACCACAAGGCAGCTTTAAACTCTCGAGTTAGTTACCTTATTTTCCCAACATTTATCAGATATCCTGATTTCCGTAATCCCTTGTGTCTCTGTCTTAAGTGCCGACAAATCTAATCTGATTACTCCGTGTCCCCAATTAAGAGCACTGCAATACTTATTTTCAAAATTATCAGCAACCTTTCAGGCTCCAAGCACATCAAGATAATTAAGATAAAGTATTTTGCTCTTACATGGCTTGTCCACACAAACCTATATTTTTAAAGCGTAATAAAAGTTTTAGGCACCTACACAGTAAAAAAAGTAGTAGTAGAGATTTCGGTAAAAATAATAATAATAGGGTTATCTATTAAGCGTAACAAGCAACTCGGTAAAAATTGGAAAATGTGGAAGAGATTAGAAAATTAGAAAGATTAGAAAATCCTGTATTTTTTACCGGTATCCCTATTAAAAGCAAAAAGCACATAAGTTATTACACATAAGTCAACCTATTGATTTTAATAGAGTTGCCCGCTAAATTATTCACATTTAAAACTATTGACGTATTTAATAGTGCCTCTATGATTGCTTTTGTTATTATGATTTAATTATATTGGTAAATAATAGAAATCCGGTAAACGGCCTATTGTTTGTACCATATAAGAGCTTAGGAGGCTAACAAGCTTAGGAGCTTAACAACTTTATTCAGGCACTGTTGCTCATTACTTATTAGTAATCGTCCTAAAGACTGTTTACGATTCGATGTTTAGCTGAACATACTGAACAATATCACATTATCAGCCATAAAAACCAGGTATGCAATTATATCTAAACTATGCATCTAACGTGTCAAAAATCTACGCGTATTTCAAATCTTGCACGCCTCTTGATGCGTTTTTACCGCGAAGTTAAACTTGAAATAAATTCTGAAATTATGTGTAAGTCTCTGCTATTACCACTTATTACTGACATTAATTTATGCTCGAATATTAATTCTTTGAAGATGGGTTAGATGATTTAATATTGGAGTACATCTCATTATGGGGCGACGAGTTTTTTGATAACGCTGAGGCTGAATTATTAAGGTTTGCATAGCGTTTGGGAGATTATGAATTGATTAAATTAACGATTATTATGCTGGCTGCTTGTGACTCTAGAAGGGCTAACGTGAGGATATTTCTGGTTATTTGACTAAACCGCACAAAACCGCTAGACAGGAACTATGACTTGGAATATAGGAACTTGGAACCATGTGCTGTAATCAACATACATAAAGAGAAAATCAGTTTTATAATTACGTGTCTACATTTACGTTTCGGTGGTTTAAGGTTGTTGATGTTAATCGGTCGATGACACGGAAGGTTAAGTAAGTTCAGATGGGTGCCATGGATTAAGATTAATGACATGGTTGTGCTATGGTGTAAGTGCATGTGACCATAGTTAGCCCAGCATGTGTGTTGGCAAGTGACACGAAAGGATTCTCAAGGTTAACCTCTCAAGTTACAAGCGACGGTCGTAAGAAGTAAACAACGAACGCCTGTGAGTTAGGCCGAATAAACATTTGGCGTTTTTAATGTTCGTTCCTTGCTTATGGTTGACTATAGCATCTGACTGGATTGGTTGCTCTTGCTGGAGACCTGACTGATGAAATCCATACGCTGCGGTATCAGCCCAATTACTCAAAATCCTTCCTCCCACCAAGTAGCTTCCTTACTTCATCATCAGTGTTCCCTGCCAGTCGATTCCTCTCCGTTCATTCTCAAAGCCGAAACTCCTTCATTGATTCCAAGAGTGCAGAGATCAGTAAGGCCCTGTCCCAAGATTTCAAAATGGAAATTTCATTTCGGGGTAAAAAGGTGCTGGTGACTGGAGCTGGACGAGGTAATTACGTCTCAAAACCGCAATATATTTCCAATGCATCAAAGTAGTTGGTTCGATTTGAAATAAGTTTAAGTAAGTAAGTAATGAATTGTATTTAATAGAGAGAGGCACTTACTTATTCATGCAATTGCATTGCATTAATAAAAGTTGCCACTTGGGCTTAGTGACAATGTTAGATTATGACATGGATTTATTCATGCCTCGGACATAAAAATAAAATAACTACTTAGAGCCCAAATTAAATAAATTGATTGAATTCTCGGTGGTGGATTGAGCAGGAATCGGACGGGACCTGGTGGCAACGCTAGTAAATCAAGGAGCAACAGTTTACGCCGTGTCGAAAACGGAGGAACTTCTAAAGCAACTGCAAGCCGAGTATCCCTCTGTGGTGCCAGTTCTTGTGGATCTCCGAGATTGGGAAGCGACTGGAAAAGCTTTGGAAAATATTGAAGCAGTTGATCATTTGGTGAACAATGCAGGAGTGGCAGTTTCAGAGTCCTTCCTGGAAATCACGCCTGATGCTGTTGACACGTAAGAGAATATTTCATTCAACCCGAAATTACCATTAGCTCTGCGCTGACAAGCAGCCTTTTAGAAATATTACACTGCATTTGTGTGCTATTGTTTGACGCAGGATATTTGATGTGAACGTAAAGGCGGTAATCAATGTGACTCAAATAATTGCCAAGAAAATGATCAGCGCCGGGATTCGGGGATCGGTAGTCAATGTGTCTTCAGTGGTACGACTCAGTCAATTTTCTAATTTAGTTGTGGATAATAATTAGTAATGTATGATAGTGACGTGGGAATGCATGGGTAATGTTGATTTGTATTTGGGACATTGCTCCAGTCTGCACAGAAGACAGCGCCGGGTCTGCTCACGTACTGTTCATCGAAAGCGGCGGTTGACATGCTGACAAAGGGGATGGCCAGTGAATTGGGCAAACACGGAATTCGGGTGAATTCTGTTAATCCAACGATTGTATGGACGGATATGGGTAGACAGCTGTGGACGGATCCAGCCAAATCCGGCCCCATCCTGGCACGCATTCCGCTTGGGAGATTTGCTGAGACGGAGGAAGTGGTCAATGCGATTTTGTTCTTACTCAGTGACAAAACAGGAATGACGACTGGAGAAACTTTACTCCTCGACGGAGGATATTCGGCCAAATGAGATGCACAGGCTGGAGCTCACCACTCCTCATGCATGCCATACATTTGATTTACACTTTGCCACATTTAGCCTGTGAATCGCTGAATAAAATAAACTTGAGCTGTCTCTGTGTGCGTTGACTTGGATTGAGTTGTTGGATTTGCATGAAAGATGAGTTGTGGAATATGCAGTGAGGAAGAGGAACAGGTACAGATGATAGTTTGCGTATGAATGAAACTTTCGAAAAGGTATTAATGAACTAGAGATGAAGTGGGTCATTTGCTACTACGCAAAGCCCACTTGGAAATTACAAGGTGCAGACAGAGGCAGACGCAGTCTAGATGTGGATCTAGAAATATGACAACATCATCACAATCTGAGCACGGCGTATCATTTCTGCACTCTCATCACTCATGAGTCCTTGTTGTGGAAACAAGTCATAAACATCCTTTCACAAGCGTATGTACACTGCAAAAGCTGGACACGACAATTCAGTCTTGGCTGCATTACGATTACGATACGACCCCGTCACGGCCACAGCAGCTCTTAATGCTCTTTGCTACGCGTACACATTTCCATGCAATGTGCTCATTCGCTAGCGCTCTTCCAACGTCCTTTTAATTCCTTCATAAATGCATAATCATACGCACAAGTGCACTGCAGTTGAAAGAGTGTGCAAGTGTGAAGAAATTCAAGGCTTCATTCAGTGACTCGACTCGAAGGGGAAGAAAGGAAATGGGAAGGACTGAAATTGAATGAGTTGTGTATTGATTTGTGGTTGTAAATAAGGAAGAAATGGAGCTACGAGGAATGTGAGTAGGACTGCCTCATGTGTGTGAGTGGTAGGAAAGGGAGTAGGTGCGGTGAATGGAGAGACACATTCGGAATCACGAGCAGACAGCCACAGACAGAGGGGAAGGAAGGAGGAAAGTGGAAAAGTAGAAAAGAGTCGCAGACCGGATTGGAATTGTAGCTGCAACAAGTGACAGTGGAGTTGGAGTGGCGAGGCAACCCAAGCCCATTCACAAATTCCAATCGTCACATGATAATCATAGCGTTTGTTAATTCTTAGGGGTGGTGCCTGCATTCTACATCCTACGTATGCAAATCACTCAGCCTCATTCAAATGCCCAGCAGTAGCGCACGTACATACATAGCCCTTTCGACCGTTCATTCGCATTTCCAATCAAGCACTCACCACAGAATTCAGCCTACCGTATTCCTCCTAACAACACCGCACCCAAATCATGTCTTCTCTGTCCGCAACTCCTGCATCATCCTACATAGGGAAGCCCAGCGGAAGCCAATTCGAATGTCGAATTTCCGCCAACCGCGTGCTCTTCCAAGTAATGCGGTAGGTGTAATTACTCCAGACAGTAAAGCGACCCATCATCATTCCACTACCACCAAACCTTTCTCAAACCTTGGACCTTAACAAACCTGGGCCTTGGAGCTGGAGCTCCTATCACGCTACCTTGGCCAATGACCAAGAATGGACGGCAAGAATGTCACTGTGGCACAAGCTTCACCATGGTTTAGAAAAGACTCTACGATGACGACATTGACGTTAGTACTTGCGACGGGATTTTTGCCACTGTATGCGAGATGGAGAGTGGAGAGGCTGAGGAAAAAGTGAGGAATCCCGTGTCCCGGCTTCTGTGGAGGAAAGCTCTGTGGCTGGCATCAAGGAATGTGGCTGGACAGAGCACCGAGGTAAATGAAGAGCGAGGGAAAGGTGACAAGGAGCGGACGCTGTGGAACTTTCTCATTGGGATGCACAAAAGGAAATGGACCAGAGGAGCGTAGGCTTTAGCTTTAGCTGTGCTTTGTTTCTGGAGTGAATTGCGTGTGGAGAATTCGTTAAAGATACTGAGTCAGGTGTTGGAGTGGGAACTCTTTGGCACTGCACTTAATCTTGCATCAAGTCAGTGGTCAAAGAATAATGAAGGCTGGTGAAATTCGAGTGGTTTTTCATGTGTACCTGTGCCTCAGTTTGGTTGTTGCCACTTGTGCGGTTTCGTGTGGTGCAGAAGGGGGAAGTGGACGGTGAGTGCGGAATGTACGGACTCGAGATGCACGTAATTATGTGATGCGTATTAATGCTGTTGCGATGTGTGCCAACGTGTGGAAAGATGTGTTCGGAGATGCTGTGGAGAGGTGTGTGGAGGGAAGAAGTGGGGGGTGAGAGATGAAGCCGAGCCCGTGTTCTACCTTCCTGTCTCATCGTCTTGGAATGTTCGCTTGGATGGAAGGTCTCGCTACTTACGGCTCGACGGCGAACCAGAGCAGTGCGAGAGTCGGAGTGCTAAGAGTGCGGTGAATGTGTCAAGGGAGAAAATGAGAATGAGGAAACAGGTGGTTGTGTGGTAACAGGTAAACACACTCAGCACTCCAACGTTGGCACCGGCGATGCCCCAGTACAGTGCAGACCCAACCATTGGATGCACACATCGGTAGGAATTACAGGCGAGTAAAGTGGAGTTATGGACGTGAGGCTGTGGTTGTGAGAAGATGCTTGGCTGAGAAGTCGCAGCTGTGAAATTGGAGGTAGGAGATTGAATTGAGTGTAGGTATGCGCTTGGAGACTTGGAGATACACAGCTGTTGGCTGCTCTGCCTTCCCTCAGCTGAGACAGAGTGAGAATGCAAAGTGGGAAGTTGTAAGAGTGAGGATAAGGAGTGAAGGAGTCGTTTTTACACTGACCTCGAATGGAATTCAAATGGCTCGAGGCGGAGAGAAAAAGAGATTTGAGATTGTGTACATAATCCCCCTTGCCCCTCATGCCCCATGTCTGAAGCAGAATCACACTGCCCCTCCATCCCACTCCTCTGCATATCAACTCCTTCACTTCTTACCTTCCAACTCCTCTTCGCCCTCGTCTACCTCGTACCTGCAGTCCAGCATCATCTCCAATTCCTATCAACCTACACCTCACTTGCCTCCACTCCACTGTTTCCTTTACATTTCCCTTCATCCTTGACGTTTCTCTCCCATCAACAGCTCTCATCCATTCCAATATTTCTATTTTCCCAACTTTTCTCTTTTCATTTCTGTCATTTCGTGTCTGCTCCAAACTGTTCGTAAGTCACTCTTCCATCAATAAACCACTGATCACAAGATGGGCGAGTTTTCGCAGGTAAAAACAAATACTCGTCTCCTAAAAATCTCCCACCTTTTCCTTCCTGTCAATTTTCCGCCTCAGTCCTTATTCTCAATCCTTTGTTATTGGCGTAATTGAGTGGAATATCTGTGTGAATTTCAAGGGTGACAAAGTCTGGTTTGAGCCTCCAGGACTAGGCTATTCCATTCCCGGTGTTGTCGTCGAGTTCCACAGACAAGGCGGTGTCGTCACCATTGAAACTCTTGAGGGCCCTTCCGCAGAAAATGAACCCACTGCCGCAAATGGAGAGCGAGATGGGAAATCCATTCCAACCACTGTAAGCACTGTCATCATAATAATAATCATTATTCCTCATAATTCTTGATCCTAGTCACTTTGCCAACAAACCTTTGCCGTATTAATCCCATTTTTGACGCAAAAACTGGCTAACCCGTTTTCAGCTCCTTTCGTGCAACGTACGTAGGGTTGGGACCGAGTCCAGTTTCCGTCAGCTTCTCTCAGTGTCTTCTGGACTTTTAGCAGCTAAACGTGTATCTGTTTATTATGTTCAGGGGCGGATAGATATACCTAGTTTAAAGCCCGGGAAAAAGGGAATAGTGGTAGGGGCCTTAGGGGGGGGTAAATTCTCCATTTACGAATTGTAAAAAAGCTTCGGGAAATTTCGCGAACACCCTTATGGACTATCAACCCCTGATTATGTTGGGAAAGAGTAGGTTGCTCAGGATAGTAAAAGTCAACAGCTTGTTTCCTTCTTCTTATTTCCCGTGACCATGTCACACCCTTTGGGTCGGAGTTCAAACATAGCCTACCTTTCAATCCGTGTCCAAATCTAGTCACCGTTGATTCTCAGCAGCCAGCAATCCCCGTGAAATCTTGTCTATAATAGAGACTTGATTTCCCTCAATATTTCCACTAGGCTAGTTTCCCCATGGCTATACACGCTTATATGGAGGCGATCGTGTCTGAGAGGCTGGAATGCAGTGTCACAAACAAAACTTCACCCGGTTTCCTACGACGCAACTTTACCCATTTTTCTGAACTTGTACACAATATCTAGTCACATGTAGCCTTACATTTATATCTACGTTGATCTGTCATGCGCTAGAGCGAGCAGAAGTTAAATCGCCGTCAGCAATGCACTTTGAGGTTCACCACACAGCAAGTACTTTTCAAGTAGGTTAGGGAATTAATTGAATGATAAATCTAACATTTATCAAGCTAATTTCGTGTTCATTATTTTTGCAATAGTTTATTGTGGAAGTGGGCGGTACGAGCAACGTTAAAAGAAGATTTTATGATGGGACTGTGGATGATATGGTGCAGCTCAAGTATGTCTTTCCTTAACTTCTTCTTAACTAAGTCTTAACTGATTCTACGAACGCTGATTAAGTGAAACACGCTACCTACAAGTCTCTACTACTTATAGTTCTTCTACAGGACACATCACCACCTTAATTCGCATTACGAGCTAATCCTCGAATTTGAACACTTTTCTTATGTCTTATAATCCTACAATAACTCTAAATTAAATACAATAGGGGGAAACCTGACGAAAAAGTGAGAATCTGAAATTTTAGAGACTTGAACTATTTCCACAGATTTGATGAGATTTGTTTTTAGCGAATGTCAAACAAATCTCAATTGAATCTCTGTATCTATGAAAATATGTTAATTTTAGAGGTGAGATGAGTTGAGATCCGCCAGGTTTCCCCCGAATGTTTCTGCACATGATTTTTGTTCGGTCGCATTATTTGAGTCGGGATTTTTACTTGTGTGCTCGTAAGCTTTATCTTATCTTGAAGACTGAAGAGAAAATCATGGAATTTTTAGTCCGTTCGTTTGTATTAGTAGCTAGCTACCTTTCTACAAAAGCAAACGCAGCGCTTAAAATAAGTTCCCATCCCTAGACCAGCGAAAAAGAATCAGGGATATGTGAAACTTGCCACTGTGACTGTGTGTAGCTTAGTGATTCCAGTTCCAGTTTCCAGTTATGCAGAAATGATCATTCGGGACTTGCAATCCACAGTTACATATTTGGCCAGAATGTGCATAAAAGTAATGACTATACGTTCGGTGTAACTATTTCTTTACTTTGACACAGTGACCTGTCTGAAGAGTCGATTTTATGGAATGTGAAGAAACGGTACGAAAATGGATCTATTTATGTAAGTGGACAACGTTTCTAGGCTATTTACTCATAAGGCCAGCGATGTGAACAGTTTATAAGCTGAGTTACTATGTAAATGTTTCCAGCTCCACTACAACCCTACACCTGCTAACTGCTCTTTTTCTCTTCTTTGCCGTACCAATTCCCAAAATCTCCAGTTTTCACTTGTTTATTCTTTTGCTTAGACTTACATTGGATCAATTCTTTTGGCTGTGAATCCGTACAAAATGTTTGACATTTATGGGCTGCCATATGTAAAACGTTATGAAGGGAAGGTGATTGGCTCAACTTTACCGCCGTAAGCCACTTTCAATTATTAAGCCCAAATAGGAGTGAAAAACTCAACTATGATTCTGAAATGTTAGAATATTAAAAGATATGATTTTGTTGGACTATGCAGCCACTTATTTGCCATTGGATCATCGGCGTACAGCAGAATGGTGAAAGATAGGGAGCCACAAGTAGTGGTGATCAGCGGCGAGAGTGGGAGTGGGAAGACGGAGGCGGCTAAACTTGTCATTGGGTATGAATGAACACGTAAATTCTACTTGTACACTTACAAATACATGCTCGGGTTTCAATAAACGTAATTGCAACTTTATTACAATTTCTAGGTATTTGGCGCTAGTTAATAAATCCAGTTCAAATCTGATAACGGAACAAATACTTGAGGCAGGCCCGTTACTTGAATCATTTGGAAATGCAAAAACTGTAAAAAATGACAATTCATCTCGATTCGGAAAATACGTTCAAGTTTATTTTCAAGAGTAAATTAACTTACACTATAAGCACTATTCATATGCAAATTATTAATGAAGGAAACTATTGTCACCATGAAGGATGATTGCATCAATTTAGAAATGCTTTTGTCGTTACTTTTTTAAGCGGGAAAATAACTGGAGCAAAAATAAATGAATACCTTCTAGAGAAATCCCGTATCGTGACGCAAAATAACGGGGAAAGAAACTATCATGTGTTTTATGAAATGCTTCGTGGATTAGGGAAAGATCTGAAAGAGAAGTATGGGTTGGGAAGTGCGGAGAAGTATTTTTACCTCAATCAAGGTGGAGCCACGAGTATTAATGGAAAGGAGGACTTTCGAGATTTTAGCGGACTGCTTGGGTCCATGGAAATTCTTGGACTCACCTCCGATGAGATTGACGCAGTTCTCCGAATTTTAGCTGCTGGTACACAACAACTTTACATTTTCAATTTTATCTTCCCTTTTTATTTCCCGTTTAAAAGAATGCGCGAGTTGAGGATTGGTGAGAGTTTGATTGACGGATTCCTTTGATTTGGTTTCGATGTTTAGTTTTGCATCTGGGAAACATATACTTCCATCGAAAAACTATGAAGCACGGAGTAGAAGGAGTTGAGATTGGTTCAGACGCAGAGATTCAATGGACTGGTCATTTACTGCATTTGAATCCGGATGGAATTAGACGGGCTCTCATGTTTAAAACGACCGTAAGATTCCTTCTTTGATGGAAATGCTATTCTGCAGCTTGGCTGAGTTCAGGTCGCATTAAATGAAAATTATGGTGATGTAATTGAAAGTTGATTGTGTGTAAATTGATGTGTAGGAAGCGAGAGGTGAGCGGGTGATAACCCCGTTGTCGATTGACCAGTCACTGGACAATCGCGATGCCATTGCCAAAGTTCTGTACTCGAATCTATTCACGTGGCTGGTAGCCAGGGTAAATCGCATCGTATTCAATCAGAGGGAAACCCCTGAGAGAATTTGCATTCTCGACATTTTTGGATTTGAAGACTTCCAGGTAACCACGTTGGTCTACTTGAAAGAGTTGCCCCAAGTTTTTCTGACTGAATGGAGTAACGTATAATTATTTACATGATGGTTGGAAATTCTTTATGTCTTGGTGCAGGAGAACAATAGTTTCGAGCAACTGTGTATCAACTATGCCAATGAGACACTCCAACATCACCTAAATCGCCACTTGTTCAAGTTGGAACAAATGGAGTACAGCAAGGAGAAAATAGAGTGGGAGTTCATCATGTACGATGACAATAGCTCCGTTCTTAATTTACTCGGCAAGAAACCTGTAGGAATTCTCCATCTGCTCGACGATGAATCCAATTTCCCCAAAGGAACTGTAAGCACTCCTTTAACAAGAAAACCATGTTTAAATAAAAAAGATTGTTTAAATATTGACTTGTCTGACTGTTTTCAGGATGTGAGCTTCCTGGAGAAATCTCACTACAATCACGCATTGAATGAGTTTTATCTCCGCCCCAGAATTGGATGTAATGAATTCGGTGTGAAGCATTATGCTGGTTCCGTCTTTTATAACGTAGATGGGTTTCTGGAGAAAAATCGTGACACACTTCGTGCAGATGTGATGCAGCTATTGTCGTCGAGTTCCTCGCAGGTAACGAGATTCCCTTGTCTCCCTAAATGTCCAAATCGATCGCATATTGTCAGCTCGGATTGGGAAAATCAAAAGACGGAGATTCAATGTTCTCATCCCGGGTGTTTTATTCCATGCAGATAATCTCGAGAATGTTCAAAAATAACACTGCAGCCAGGAATACAAATCTGAAAAACAGGTTCATTACAATGAAGCCGAGGGCGCCCACTGTGTCCGCGCGATTTAGCGACTCTTTGGGAAATCTTTTGGAATCCATGGGGAAATGCTATCCGTGGTTTGTCCGCTGCGTCAAACCTAACCAAATGAAAATGGCCGAGGTGTTCGACGTCTCGCTTGTCCAGCAGCAACTCAAGTAAATAATAATTACTACTAAATAGTGTCCACAATGTGGGCAATAGTGGAACAAATTGTAAATGTAATGGAGGGTGGAGGTAGAATGGAGAATGGGATGAATTGTGACAAACTGACTTGCAGGTACACGGGCGTTCTTGAAACAATTCGAATCAGGAAACATGGCTACCCGTATCGGTTAACTTACCCTCAGTTTGCGGCCACCTACAAATGCCTTCTGAAAGGAAATTACCACACACATGATATTGATGTGACTCGCGAGATTCTATCGTATTTCTCAAACAAAAACTTCCAATTCGGAACGCATAAAATCTTCATCCGGACCTCACTGGAAGAGGAACTGGAAAACAAGCGGAACCAGATCCACACCCAGTCAGCAGTGATTATTCAGTCCAATGTTCGAGGCTTTCTAACTAAGAAGCGTTTTAAGCAGAACATTCGTGCTGTGGTTCTCATTCAAAGTTTCATTCGGATGTTGATCGCCCGAGGTGAGTACCTGAGAATCCAGAAAGCCACAGTAACACTTCAGAAGCACTGGCGAGGCGTGAAAGGTCGTAGGAAAGTTCGTGTTGTCAAGGAGGAGCGAGTGAGAGCTCTTGAAAATCGAAATCGAATCCAGACTATCGGCGCAGTGGGGCATCTGGAAATTCCTGCTCAGCTTGCTTTCAGCCTCCATCGACTCGCAGGTATTCAGTCTCACAATCTTAATTTAACCTCCCAGCGCACTTGCGCCATTTCTCCTTTCAGATTTTCTTAAATACGCAGAGTCACTTATTGCTATTGCAGCATTTTTGTGTGATGAGTCAGCAGTGAGAGAGGGGGACAAAATTAGACCCGTCGGGTGTACGGCTGTTAGTTATATTTGCTGAATTGATAGCTCTGATAGTTTTGATGACATATTTCATGCATGTTAAAACAGACTCCCCGAGACAAGCGAGAGAAAACAACGTTCTAAAGGTTTCCCAAACGAGTATGACGACGTCGATCGTGAAGAAACCTGTAACTAAGAAGGTGGACCATCACGACCCAAAATTCTTAGCTCCTTTGGGCCATCGACGAGAGCCGATTTCCGTTCCATTTCTCAAAGATTCTCCAGTGGAAGAATCCTTGGCCATGTTTAAACTTATACTGCGATACATGAATGAGTCGAATACAAATGAAGACCGGGACTTACTCATCCAGAATTACATAATCAAGAAATGTCTGCAGCATCCAAGTCTTCGGGATGAAATCCTCATTCAGCTCATGAATCAAAGTTATACACAAGACAAGTCCCAGAAGGATCGGATTCTCCAGCTCCTGGCAAACTGTCTCTCGTCCTTCTCACCTTCCGAACAATTTTATACTTACACGTTCAATTTTATTTCCAAACTGGACAATCCCTACTCGAACCAACTGCTGTCTAAACTAAAGGATAGTCAGCTGAACACCACCCGATTGAATGCGACCAATTATCTGGAGAGTAAGTGTTTAAAATTAAAGTGCGACTCTTGCTTCAATGTAAATCTACCACAGCTGGGAGATGTGAGTTTGGGTGGGATCGGGAGCTGGGAAACGTGTTCAAACGTTGGAGGTTGGGTGTGGGACGGCTACACGGGAGGGGTGGGGTCGACCACTTTGGGTCTTGGACCCACTTTAGGATTCGGTTGGGGACTTGATGTCGTCTGGGACGGCCGCGTCGATGAAATGTACTCGGGCGGATTCATTCACGACTACTTTTCCTATCTCGAGGTAACCAACAAACTTGTCCAATCTGGTCGTTTCCTTGTCGCTTCAGCTGAGCACATGGTCATAGTTGATTGGAATGCGCTCTGTTGAATGTTTACAGGATGAGGATGGCAAGAGTCCAATCTTCCAGTCGTTCAAATACCTGAACCGTCCACAAGTGCCGCCGCCACAGCCACCGGAGCCTCAGCAGCAGTCGCCGACTCTGCAACAGCAGCAGCAATTACTGCAACAACAACGAGATCGAGACCGAGAAAGGGATCGTGAACGAGAGCGGGAGCGAGAGCGGGAGCGAGAGAGGGAGCGAGAGCGAGAGCGGGAAAGGGAACGGGAGAGGGAACGGGAAAGAGAACGCGACCATGAACCGGTGAAAAGACGCGAACCCGACATGAAGAGCACGAGAAGTCTTGAAAATCTGTTGAGTATGAAGAGTTACTTGAGTTCTTCCAAACTCAATGAGCGATACAATAACCTCAGCATTGACAATCTGGTATTCGATGACTACGAAATCCGACCCGAGATTAAGGAGTCTCCTCGACGAGAAATTATGTCCAGGTAATCCGTCCCTTCTCGTCCTTGTCTAAAATGTCTTTGTCTAAGCTCATTTAATGGTGCGTCAACCACTTTCCTCCACTCACGCGTCTCTCTAGCATGTGTTGTGAATTTCACAGTTTCCCTCCGTCGGAAGCGGGTCCTTCGAGTCAGCAGCAGATCGAGGAGGAAGATTTCTATGAAGTCGAGAAGATCAAGAGCAAACGCTCAGGACCGCCAAGATTTATCAAAGCCAGTTCGGCAGCAAGTAAGAAATCGTCGATAGCTGGGAGCTACAGCTCCAGGCACTACATCGAGAAGACGTCGGATGGTGTGAAATCCTCGGCTCTGTCCGACACTTCAGAGGCTCCCAGTTTAGCGTCCCATGTCAGACGCGTTCGAGTTCCCAGTCAGGCTAGTGACGTCGACCAATTCCTTGACGACCTGTTCTCCCCTGTTCTGGACGATGGAGGAATGGATGACATGAGCGACATCAGAAGTATTGTTCATTCTATTAAATAGCCTAAGATTCCAATCACATCCACAGCCCTTGGCCCTTCACTTGGCCACCTTCTCCAACTTGCAGTCTTCCTCTTTCATTTATCCCCGTCCAAGTACATTTCCTTCTCAGTGTTCTCAGTGGTGTTCTCGCGCTCTTTTCATTGTGGAAACGGCTTCTGTGCTCAATTAGATCGTCAGTAAGTTCAAATTCCATCACACCACAGTTCCATCGTCCTTACTAACACCACTGCCGTTATAACTGCACTGAGACGTGACAAAGAAGGCGGGCGAAGAGTGGTAATAAGCACGTGATGGAAGTGTTTAACAGTGCTCAAATTTATCTCTTCCCATTTTATACGATTTTCCATGCTAATCATTCTGTAACCTTGACGTGCATATATTCGTAAGTAAATTAATGTACAGACCACACAATTTTAGCAATATAACTCTTAAACTAAGAAGGAACTACATTTGCCTTTAACCAGCGAGCATCCGCATCTTCACCGAAGCAGTTTTAATTTTAATCGAATAAGTTGACCTACATAAGAAAATAGTGTATATTAGAGTTGTACTTAGTGACTAAGTTAGCAAGCAATAAGTAAATTAAGTTGATGATAAATGTTATCTACTGATTATCTTAAATTATGTAATTATCCCGTAATAATCACATGCAATTCCGCGGACAAAATGCTCCAAAAATGAGCTCGCCGTTGGTTTTGGTTTCAGTCTTGCAATCCTTTGTCAGGAAAAGTAGTGGGCAGAGATTAAGTATTACATAAAAAATAAGATTAGAGCGACCTTCAAGTTCATACAAGCCCACACAGCCACTTCGGGAGATCTGTTGTGTCATTTAGTTGTTGACTCAATCGCATTTTTATTCCATGGTAGTATTAACTTGCTACCAGGTAGTTAGAAAAGCGTGTGATTATTCATGGTCTACTGCTCCCCACGTGCAATCGCCGTCCAGCCATATGCAACAAGTGTACATTTATTTATTTCCATTCACATTTATTAAAAACTATTACCCCAGTACTACGTGCTTGAGTGGAAGTTAACTGTGGCTATGTAACTTAATCTGTACTCAATTCTGAGTTTGTTATAATTACTTAATAAATTATTTCACACAGAGCACAATTTAGGATTATCCTTTCCTGCGATGCCAAAACAAAGATGATATTTAATTATGTGTAAAGATGTACCTTGTGTACATTTTAAATACTCCTTCGTACTCGATGGTTTGTGCTATAATTATTATAATCCAACAATTTTTTACTCTGACAAATAAAACAAATTCAATACAACGTTTAACGTTTTTCAAATTAAACTTTGCTTTATACGTTGCCGCTATTTTTCCGCTTTCTTGCAATTGCTTGCGTGTTTACAGGTCAACAGTTGGGAATTCAGAACGAGCAAAAGCCGGGGTTTACCACCAAATAATTACTTACAACTGAACAAACCCTATGAGTGCATCTCGAGTACAGTGTTGTTGGAGAACCCGTTGTTGAGAACCGCATACTACCTATTTTGTATCGTAATAAAAGATTCCGGAATTTCCTCGATATGTGTGAGGTAGATATTTTTACTAGCATGCCAAACATGAATCAAAAGCAGTGCGTCCTAGCTAGGCATTCATAGCAGTCAATATGAACCTTCACTTAGTACCTATTTTCCTGAAAACGTGTTTTAAATGTACTTATCGTCGTTGAATAGTGAAAAAGAGCTAAATGCATTTGCCCCGTGCGGAGCATAACGAATGCTGAACTGATAGCAATAACATTGGCATTCTGCTTAAGGGGCCGGATGCATGTAGCTCTTTTTCACTCTTCAACGACGATATGTAATTTACAACAAAACAGAAATACAGTGAAACTTCATTATAACGACACATATAACCGTCCCCATCAAAAAATCTATTCCTTTTCCCATGCTTTTGCGGTTATAACGCCACTTTTTATAACGACATTCTCGCCATACCGTCATGCTGCAGCCTGTCCCACAGTTGCATTTGCATTTAAATTTGAAACTTTATAACATCATGCATGTCTTTAATTAATAAATAACTTGATTTATAATTGGTTAAATATGACAAATTGATGACAGGGACGAGGTTGATCCAAAAGTATTTGAGTATCTACATGGAATGGAAAACTTTTTTTTGAGAAGGCTAGGCTAAAGAAACTCAAGCAGCCATTAGCTCAAGATTTTTTATTCCTAAAAAATAACCATAAAACGTGTCTATAATTAAAAAACCCTATTAGACTAGCTGTGATTAGGCCTTTTATGTATTTGAAGTTTGTTTATTCCAAGGTTTCAACTGCTGATTCCTTTTAATTATTAGTTTTTTTTTATTTTCTTAACGGATGAATGTGGGCAATTCTTTGTTACCCGCAGGACAGTAAAGTAGTAAAAATAAATTAAAGTCTCTGCGGATAAAATTGTTCTTCTTTATTTAATCATTTTCATAAGTACACAACTATGAAACGAAGAGATAATTTTAATTTTTATATCCTACAATAAAGCGTCAAATGATTTCCAAAAACATGCAGTTACTACAATTACTGTAGCACGTAGTTCATTTTCATATCCAATCGTATATTTTATTATGTAACCGAACGTAGCACCCTATAATGTCTGGAGGTCTGGACGTTATAGTTTATAACGTCAATTCCCTTTAACGTCCAAACAAATCGGTCCCGTGAGGTGTCGTTATAACGAAGTTTCATTTTACACGTGAAATCCGACAAGGAAATCCTAAATCCTTCCTTCACCTTTGCCATTGCAATTAACTTTTACCTAATTTTTCTAAGGGTGATTGTTTTGATTACAATTAACTCGGGTTTACTATGATAGCTTCAAACAGACTGAGTGAAGTATTTAGAATCACTTTTACTTTGCAAATTCAACGTTCATTAATGATAATTATTGATAATTATTACCATTCAGCACAAAGGAAATGACTTTCCGTTCCCTTAAATGCATAATGTTACATTTTGTAGTCATTTGAGATTAATAAGCAAATGAGCATAATTTGTAATGATAATTAGTAACACGAATAAAAGATACAATTGTTTCTGATATCTATGGAGATAAATTACATCCTAAAGACATTGTGCTAGATTTAACAAGAAGAATTAACGTTAGCTAGAAGTAGGCATACACTATGAGGCATACTGTTTTCTTTTTGCATCAAAATCATAGGGTGAAAATATTTTACTAATTTGATTTTTTATAGACCAACCTGCCCGATCAGTAACATGATAAACGAGTACACACTAAATAATTACAAGAGCTTGTTTTTATTCTAAATATGGGGTTACCCAAGGTAGGTAGACCTTGGGGTTACCTGATGTAAAAGTGAGAATTTGATGAGATTTGTTTTTAACCGAATCTCAAACAAATCTCAAGTGAATCTCTGTATCTCTGGAAATACAATAGCCGTTAACCCGACGCCGTTACTCTCATCGACTCGGCCCTCATCGCAAAATATTGCTATAGGAATACACACATTTAGTTTGAGATTGTTTGAGATTCTCAAATAACAAATCTGTGAAAATAGTTCAAAATTTTTGCGATG
>JAAXYX010001462.1:0-22944 GCA_036851915.1 Ptenothrix huangshanensis | reverse complement strand
CAAAATCCGGACCAGACCAGACCATGCCGATCACTACCGCGACGTACGAGCGAACCTCTTCGTTTCAGCCAGGGGAGACAACGTGGCGCTGGCCGCACTGGCTTTACTCGCCCCAATAATGTCAGACTCGATAATTGGATTGTGGACGGAGCGGATCACACCGCAACACCCGCTGTGGCCTGTCACACTAAACAATCCCAGGGCGAGATGTGACTGCGTACTCGTTTCACACTGCCAATTTACCTACGCACAACGTCTTTTTTAATTCCATCGTGCTTACTCACTGATTTTCATCAGCAGTATCCACACTGGCCAATTAAATCTCCACTGGATGACTAAATTATGAAGGAATCAGCGCTTTGGAAGTGAGACTTGCGTGCATGGTGATTACACACACTGCTCGTGAGGTAGGTATTTTTATGCGACGATTTGGCATTTAGATTAATTTAATGTGCATTTACAATGACTCGGAGGAGTGGTGACCTGTGTGCTGCCAGTTGCAGTTGTGCTGCTGCGACTGGGTTAAGTGTGCCAAGTGCACCGAGACGATGCAAGCCCCGTAGGTGTGACTTTCGTGTTTGTGGATAATTCCATTTGTGTAATGCACGCTGGAGAGACATGCGGGAATGCGAAGAGCGTTCAAAGCAATAAATGCAATTGCCAGGCACACGAGACAACACGGTGGTAAACGGGGACAATGTGAATGTGAGGAGTGGGTGTGTGTTTGTGTTGCGAGCTTCGGTGCTTCGACAGAGGCAGGCGGGCATTCCGTTCCAATTGCAGTTTGACGGAAAGCATACGGCAGTTTACTTTTGTGTAAATGGGATTTTGATGTGCAAGTGAAATAGAGCCTTCCCTCACACACGCTCGCTGCTCGGCATTACAAGAGGAACGGAGCCCCTCCGGATATGCCAGCCATTATCCAACCCCGACTGGCTTCGCATTTCTCTCTTCGTCCACATCGCCCCACTCCCATTCTGCTCCGTCACAAGCCACGCTCTCTCATCAGCAACTTCTAGGCTTTCTCCGAATCCCAGCAGCCACGGCCAGGCGACGAGTAACGAGCGGCTGACAATTTACACAATTTCCACTGATAATCCACGGAGCAGAACTGCACATGCATTACAGTGCCAACAAGAGCAGATCCCACCATTGATAGGTAACGGGATTGATGGGACGGAAGACGGACTCTAGTCGGAGGGAGAAACCTTTGGAGTTGTTAGAGGAAATTGAGATGGGAGCAAGTGGTGCCGGAGTTGGACGGAGAGAGGAGTGAGGGTGACTTGAAGTGAATGAAGAAAGGAAGTGAAGTGAGCCACCCCAGGGCTATCATCCATTATATGATTATGTAAAGTACATCGTTGATGCGCCTTCTCAGCTTCCCCTGGTGCAGTGGGACTGGCTGGAGGTAGCAACTGCACTCATCGATCAGACAACACTCACAATCCTTACGTGACAAATAAAAGACCGGTGCAAATACAAATCCGAAATCGATAAGAGCGTATCGGTGTGTGTGGAAATGTGCGGGCCGAAGGAAGTGAAGGTGGGTAATGACAATGGAGGGACAGGAGAGCTCTCTCTCGTGGCCTTGTCCAGCCGGTGCTGAGGCAATGTGTGCTTTGCAGAGCATGGCCATTGTGAGGACGCAGCGCTATGACAAGAGTGGATTTGACAGGTTGGAAAATATCCGGTTAGTCGTAAAGCTTTTTCCTATTTGACGGCTTGTCTGTGACGCTAAAGAGAATTTCATTTCGCCTATAACTACATTTCCCAATATTTCCATCCGGTAATGCACTCAAGCCAACGGCGACGACGGCTCGAGCAGACACAGTCATCACCGCTGCTCTTCGCCCAACATCTCTCAGCATTTCACACAGCCGGTGATAAGTGAGAAGATCCGCTTTACCTTTCCCTCCCTGTCTTGTTAACCGAGCAAATGGGACAACTTATTGTCTCCGAATCGAACGCCATGTATACCCATTCTACACCAACCTCATCCACTGCGTGCGAAGAGCGAGCAAGTCGAGAGGACATCGCGTTCATGTCACAGCACTGCGGATACAATTTCCTAAGAATTCCCATTAATTTAATGCAAACAAAAATTGCAAGCGGAAAGCATGTTTAAAATGCAAAATTGCACGCTAAAGACGTACGCGGATAAAAGTAGTAGCTTACTCGGATTCCACACGGCCATTCTCCGGGGGAGCAAGTTGAGACGGAAAGATGTAAGGACATATTTGAACATGGCATTTATTTAAATTGAAACATGTTAAAAGCGAGTATTTTGAACAAATTGTTTTTCAACACACTCGCAGGCTGCGTACGCATCGCCCGACTTCCGCTGCGATCCCAGTCTTTGGATACATACGCGTGCAAACTCTCATGGCCAATGCACTGGTAGTTGGCATAAAATTGGCAAATATTCACTCCTGCAGCTCCGATGGGCATAGCGAGGACGGGGAAGCAACTCATCTTCATCGTTTTTGATGCTTAACACGATAGATTGTGTGACTGGAAGATGTGAGAGAAGAAAGAAGGAGATGTAAGTTACTTTTCCACTTTTCTCTTCCATTTCCGATCCGCATTCCCTGCCCTCACAAGCACATATTACGACAGAGACAGCTTTTCTCCTTCCCCTGTATGTAGTCGCGACTGGGTTCACCTTGGGAGATAGACACCGAGATAGCTACTGCAACTCCACTACATGTGATCCTGCTCGGATAAGTGGAGATACAGCAGTGCCGTGTGGAGAGGAGCGAGCGCTGAGGGAGGATCAAGACGAATTCTGTCGAGTCAGAGCCAAAGCCAGGAGAAGAGAATCCCATTTCATCCGAATTGGATTTCTATCGGAATCTTCAGAGTAATAGTTTTCAAGAACTGTGTCACTTGAGATTTCGGCTCTTCCACTTTCTTATCTCTCACCCTCCAGCAAGTTCCCCTTCCCACCAACACTCCCTTCCTTCTTCCCACATCCATCTCGACCTCTCTCAATTGTTCGCCAACACCAACTCTCGCGCCCAGTCCCTTCCATACACACGCGGTTCACCAATACCAATAGTTATGAATGTTTTAGTGGATGCAATTGGAATTGAGTGCGGAATAAAAGGAACGCGCTGGACTTTTCTTATTCCATATCCGCATTTACAATCATTCCATTCAACTTGTTCAAATTCTCTGAACGTCCACAGCAACCTGTGTAATGCATACTCACTGCTCGCTGTCCAAACAGCCCCGTGGCTCCCATGCTCCTGGCACAATGAATATATTATCCCACACCAAGCAGTCCCTGAGCATAAACAGCAGACATTCTTTGCATAAGTGTCTTGGCCCCACTCTGCCTTCGGTTGTGTGGATTGCGACCGCGAATAGAAACTCTCTGTCCCCTGTACCCTTTCCCCTCGTCCAACTTTCTATTTGTTTTACTTTCATGGGTTTGGATTGCGTTGAACGTCCAGTGTGATATGTTGAATCGCTTTTGAAATGGCATGGACGGTGGCGTTTGGGGATTTGACGAATTCTCGCAGTCAGTGTGGAGGTGGACATGGAGCGCTGGCTCTGTGGCAGAGGCAGGTACAGATGCCATGTAGCGAAGAGCAGAATGGGAAGTTGCGATGCTGGGATTCCTTTCTCCTGGGCGTCCTGTTCCAGTTGCCGTGGAGTATTGTGGTGGCGAGTGTGGCTGGACTGGAGGAGAGCAGAGTTTGAAGTTGTCGTTGGGTTTTATGGACGGATAATATTAATGATGCTTGGTGTGCTTTGCTGGGACTTCTACGAGCGCGGAATGATGTGGCTGTGCTTCCATTGCCTCGGAGTCAATTCAACGCGGTACTTGTGAACTTGTTACGGTTAGTTTTATGCTGCAGTTTCTGCGAGTGCTGGGAGAGAGAATGGGAATGGAATGGAATTCAGAACGAGAGACAGGATGCAGGAGTGGACGTATGAATTTGCACATATTCCTTCATTATGATGAGGATTATTGGCGTGCGATTGGTGACGGCAGCTGCTGCTGTCGACTCGCTGTCCAACGCCAGCCAACCACACGGAGCACGAACAGCGGCATATTTCTGTCCGTGAAACACATACAAATCGACTTGGTTATCCATCCCATTAGCTTCTCTAATTCTTTTCATTACTCCTTCCAAAACTTTTGCTCCAGTTAACATTTATATTCGCCAACTCCCTCCCTCTCACTCGCTCCTTCCCTTCTTCTTCCCTGCTCTCCAGTCATAGCTTTTTGCTCTTCCTCTTACTTTTGGCGAGTCAAGTAAATTTACCCACAGTCGATTAGCTTTTATTATCATTGATTGGCAGGGGAATTACTCCACTTGCTTCTGTACTTTCGTCTTCCACTTGCCGTCCTTTACTTAACAAGGGACCCACTTGTGCAAGCGGGCATTTCGGCGTCACAGCAATGTGGCAAAAGTGAAGCATTTCTGGCAACGGTTACCCTCCTTGTTCTCCACTGCCCCTTCTTGTCTCTCAATCAACTCTGCTGTGAAGACACATGAGGGCATAGCATTGATTGCGGGGACTTGGTATGACATGTCATTGCATCGCATCTCCACTTGACCTCGGGCGTCAATGAATTTGCGCGTAAATTTGAGGGGAAAATGAATAAATATGTAAGTGGAGAAGGCGGGAGAGTGTGTCCATGTCCTCGTTGCTGCCTTTTCCGCTGAGCCGGCAACGATTGATTTTGATTTTGGTTTAGTACGTGCGAGTGGAGCGCATTGCTTATTGACTTTCGTTACTAGTTGGTCTTTGGTTTTTGTTGCGGTCCTTGCTTCGCAGCAAGACGTGGATGTGCGGGGAGAGGACCAGTGATGTTTGTGGGCGATTTGCAATTTAAATGAAGACGAAGAGCGAGGAAATGGGCTGAAGGGAGGACGGAAGGGACACGGCGCTTCGGTCCGAGTCAAGTGGCAACGCGGAATATAAGCCAGGATGCAAATACAAATGACTGGAAGAGGAAATGAATGCGTGCACGGATGGAGATGAGACGATGCTGCTGTTTCAAATGAGATGATGACGACACTGCGTTGGAGTTACGCCGTGGTTACTCTTTCTCTTGATGACTCGAACGTCTTGTGTCACATTGATGGATGGCTTTCGTGTCCTTCGGTAATACAGCTTCCTTGTCATCCAGTTATGAGCAACGAGACGCCGCAGAATTCCTTCACACAAATCTGTCGTTGACACAAATTCTCCGCACAAGCATTAACTGCTTCATTCAACCACACTCCGCTTCCACATTCGCACACAGCCCAGCTCATTTGAGTATCGAGCATCAATCTGTTCACTTTTTATAGTGCATCTCGGTCTCGACGCGAAGCAGACTGACAGCGACTGCCAGTACACTAGTGCAATCCACGTACCCGTGCGCACAACTACAACTAAAACTCCAATTGAAGGTAAACGCATTGTTGAGGTTTACCACTCCTGGCTCCCACTCAAGCCTCTCCTAACAGTCGCATGTGCATTATGGAGAGAAGCACGAGAAAGGGAACATGATGAGCAATGCATTTTAGAAAGGATTACTGACAACTGTCACGAGGCAAGGCAAGTCAGATGCAGTAATTATACCTGCTCGTCGGTGCATTTCTTTCTATTGCTGATTCCGCTGCATGCAAACAACTTCTAGGCAGAAAGCGAACTCCTCCATCAATCTACATTCAAAGTGGACCACAGTTCTCGGAATTCCCATCCGAATGCAACTCAAGCAGTCAACTCCACTTCCCCAACGATGTTTTGTGACAGAAAGCCAAAGTTCGTGACTAAGGTGGCCATGAAAAGCGTGACACTGCGAAGTAGCCCTGCCTTGAAGAGATTCCATCACTTGTCGACAAGGGGATTGCAAATCAGTGATTGTAGTCCAAGTGCGAAAACAAGGGAAAGCAAAGTATGAAGAGAAGCAGCCCGGTGTGGTTTGGCAAAGGTCCATCTGGACCACATTGCCACCACAGCGTCGCATTGTCATGAACATTTATGCACATGGAAAAATGCTTAGAGCGCGAATGGAGAAGTGTTTGGGAGAAGAAGTGACGTGGGATTGTGAGTGGAAAGAAAGCAGTGAACACGGTTTGACTGAGAACAAGGTTGATTTGAGTTGGGTTTAGTTGAGTTGCGTGGAGTGTGGGCTCACTACTTGCAATTACCACTTGCCGACATGCTGCACATACATACGCTGCCGTGGAACGCAGGCTGGAGAGAATCCCTTTCTACTTCGATACTTTTTCAAGACAAGAAAAACTGTTGAGACATGTCATATAAATCATCGTAATTTAGGAGCATTGCATGTAACGCGAGTCCGTCTTGTTTTTTTTTTGCAAAATGTTCTCATCATATTTCCTCACTTGTCCGTCCTTGCCGTGCCTCGCCTCGTCGTTTCTGTTCTCATCGTCAGTTTCGCACTTACGAGATGAAAATGAAAGAGTAACACTGTGTGAAAGAGCAACGGGGGAAATGTTCACATGAATTTATTCGCATTGCACGAGGTGTGAACAGCTTCGCTTCATTTGCACAGCCACTCCACTGCCTTCTCTCCGCCCTTCCTTTCCCTCGCTTTCACTCACACTGTCTCGCATGTGTGGTCCTTTTACCATCGCTTTCCCTAAATCGCTATAAAATTCAAATTTTACTTTCCTCACGTCCACACTTCTCCTCTTTCAGTGTAATGGACCCGGATTCCTTGCCTTCCCTTCCTTTCCGTGTGTACGACGACGAACGCGATGTGCTCATTTTTTAAAGCCTCAATTTGAATTTGTATTCCATGTGTCCATGTTTTCCTATTGTGTTTTATGTGTACAACCGTGCCATATTTTATCTTGTTACATTGCACCAACACCAATCTCGCCATATGGCTGCTCTGCACTGCATCTCATGCACTCTTTCAGTGCGGTACAGTGGAAATTTAACTGTGTAAATTGCAACGTAATACTTATTCATCATTCTTGTCGACCGAACCGCTCTTCCCGGTTTATTTTGTCCGTTTCGCCCACCGCTGTGTAGGCACTTGCTGCTCTGGAACGAGACGCTGTTAAAGACTGAGGAAAGCGGATGGAAAGATCACACAGATTGCTTCATCATCCAAACTTTAACATGAGATTAGCAGAACATTTGTGGCATAGTTGCTCCGATCCATCACAATTTAAATTGCATTTGCATCATCATCCATTTCTTCAACATTTTTTAAATCCTTCGTGTAAACCGGGAATAGGTATGATTGATCCGCCTGTAATTGGGTGTGCATTGGTGGCGGGACAGCGATGCGACGCTATCCTCTCCGTCGCTATTGTTGCTCCTTGGAAAGAAGAAGTGGGCGCGCAATGGTTGAGTAGCTCCAAGTCCACTTCCTCAGTGCTTCCCTTGCTCCCTTTCCATTCGGTTGCCACAGCCATGGAAATAAATAAAAATTGGGTGTGCAAGAAAAATAAATTATTTTCAATTTCTTAGCATTCGGCTGGCATTGACTCTTGCACGAGATAAAGATGAAGTATTGTAGTAGTAAGTTAAAGGCACGTTAGTGGACTCGAAGCCACAAGATTTGCATCTATGTAAAAGAGTTTGAAAGGGAGGAAAGAGTGGAAAGTGGCGTGCGAGAGCTAGGACTACAAGGTCCGTACAATTATCTGACAGGCCGAGGCAGTGCTGGCTACAGAGCGTACTTGCACACTCTATGTTCAGTGTCTATGGAGCACATGACTTGGAAGCTATGGACGTAATCTGGAAAGGGTATCGGAGAGCTTTGGAAAAATAAAGAAGGAATGAATGCTGCGTGGCTGTTTGGACGGGATGGGACTCGCTGTAGGAGAGAATGTTTGAGGAGAAAGTGAAATGAAGTGAAAAGAGTGATTTTCTCTTGCAAATTTAATGCGGGAACCACCCCATTTCCCCCACATGCTTTCACACCTTTCTATTATACTCAAATAGATTCATTCTTTTCTATGGGCTCTTGGCACGAAATCTCAATACTGTGGTGAGCACAAAACAATGGCAGGGCTGTGTGTTGCCTCAGCAGATGTATTCATAGCGCACTCACCGTCTTTACACGGATGCAGAAGGCGAGAGTTTTTTCTACTTTGGCTCAAGCACGCATAAAAATTCACGAGCGTGATTCGGAACACGTGCTACTCCCTCCCTTTCCCGATGCCCACACCTTACATTTCCAAATTACCGATGAGCTGGTCCCACCGTCATTTTACCTCCAACCGCCACATAATTACACAGCTCATGGGTCACTAGACAATCCGCGAATGATGCACTGCGAACTCTGTAATCATCACGTCTTCCCATACGCACTTGCAGCTCTCTTCCGTCTAATAGCACTTCCCAGGCATTCCAACCACTGCTCCTTACTTCTGAATTATCCACAGCAACTTGAATGCGTCAGTGGCCCAAGCATTACTTTATAATCACCCATATAATTCCAGCTACGGCCTCGTTGCCAAAGACAGTCGTCCTAAATAGTCGACATTGAATTACACAGCTGAAGCATTTGAGGAGGTTAACAGTGCTAAGTAAGTAATGAAGTGAGAGAGCTCACCTTTCCATTCTCACTCGAGAAAGCCGCATGGATTGACTTGGAGAGGAGCAAATGAAAAGACTTTCTTCCACTAAGCCGGGCCTATGCCAGTGTACTTTGGAGAAGACGCTGGTCCTGAACTTCCAGCGGCGGCTTCGCGTTCGCCTTTCTATTTTTCCCTTGTAAACTTTTCCTTTAAAAATTAGTCAACTACGATGATTAATTTCTCGTGTCAGCTTAATAGAATATTGCGATGATAGGGGATAGGCTACAGCAGAAAGTTTTTCTTTTCGCTACTTTTGGTCGCTTCAAAGGCACAACTCGTTCCTGCACAAGTCCGCATATCCCACCTTCTCCTTTCACCTTCCTCCAACTTCCTTCCAGCACGATGACGTCAAGTCAACGATCGGGCATCATTTCAAACCGCAACTTTCTCACGTGATTAATCATCCGCTGTCTCTTTTTCAGTCATTTTTATTGTTTTCCTACGTATTCACTCACGCACCAACTTAACTTATGGACCGAGTAACTTACTTATCCGCACAATACAACCATCCACAAATTAGACCAGGTCCCGGCCAATATTAATAAATTTCAATTAAAACGCTTTCTTCGCTCAAGTCAACGCCAAACTTTAACAAGTCTTCCCCTTATAAGAATTTCTAATTTTTTAATATTCCCATGTTTTTGCACAAAATTGGAAATAAATGTTTCGCGGTGTCTCCTAGCCATGAGTGACCTAACTAGGTCCCCGCCAGTTCCCGAACTTCCTGCATTCATCCTATTTTCATCAATCCCCGTTTATTAGCATATAGCTCATTTATACCCAGAATCCACTTCTCTACGAATCGGCCCACGTCTTTTGTTTACGGTGAGTCCATCTCTGCAGTCTATGTTGCCAGAAGAGGAACTCTGGTTAAACCCAGCTATATACCTACATGCTATTTGTATGTCTCCGCAATGGTGACAGGATCATGAACGAGACTGCTCCAAAATGCCGGTGTCTAGTCCCGGGGTTGGTCACAGCGTAGCTCCGGAGAGGGGGCAAATCTTGTCGGGTAGGCTCGACACTCTGAGGTCCGGATTGATGCTCCGGTGTGTGGGCAGGGACGTATTGGTACCAGGATTAGGGTCCGGGAAAAAGGGAATAGCCGCATCCGGTAAGTTCCCCATTTACTTAATGCTAGAAAGATAGGGGCCCTTCGGGAAATTTCCCAAAATCCCTGACCCATCCTGTGTGTGGTTGGGTCTACCTGGTCGACCGTGCAGTCACCCCGGGATATCCGGAGGAAGTTACCGAACTAGATCAACTAGGTTGAGTGGGTTATGAGATCGGGAAAGATGAGACATGGAATCATTAAAATTGTGTTATCCGGTAAACATCGCCATCGTCAGAGTTGCCAATCTAGTTTTAACTATGTTAAGGGAGTTTTCCGCCCGGCAGATTCCAAGCCCTTCTCTTGCCACTTGCCGCAAAATTTTTAAAGACGGCCGGTCTCTAAATAAGCTGGACTGGTTAAAACATTTCTTTGGTAAGGCTTTGAAATCCCACACAATTTCCATGGAGTTGAGGTGCACGGCGTGATTTTTGTATGTTTGATGTAAGTGTTATTTGATATGGGCGGTTTCTAATGATGGTCGAGGGTTAAACACTAAAGTTTTGAAAGATGGCTGGGTCAATTTGACAAGTTTGACTTACTGCTTATTGGTACCCTTGGATTTTGGCCAAATTATCTAATGCGCTTCATTGGAATAACGGTGATTTTGGGTTGCATGTTATTAGTTGTCAATACTCTCATTTGATGTACCTGATGCACCTAAATCCAAGATGGACACAAGGGTAATGTCAACTATGGGCTCAAGGAAAGCCGCTGGATCCAATTCGGCAGATTTAAAGTTTATAATGATTTGTTTTATAAGCGAACCTTTAGGCCCGAACGAAGCTTCTTACCCTAAACTAACATGTAATTTTATAATTACAGCTTTGGTTGTACAGTACTGATGTGCAATTCATATGTATCCCTGACACATGTATGTATAGGGAGTTATTGGGCATATATCAAGAACACGTGATGGTCATTGATGCACTTGATGTGGTGAGAGCCATGTGGGAAAACTGGTTGGGAGGCAGGACCATAGGTGGACCCTTGGCTGGAATACATGAACAATTGATAACATGCAAAAGGTCTGAAGGACGTGTTGTAAGATAAGAAACGATCTACTTTCTACCCATTGCACACGTTGGCCTGGTCCTGCTATTAGTACTGCTTCTGCCCTTCCGTCCCAGCTCGCCTGCAGGGCTCATCCTCTGCTGACGTTCAGATGACGCTTTACCACAATGCATCCTTGGCTGGAGCTATACTTGGACAGCCATGTAAGGCACGTGGAGCATGTGTTATGGCGAAAACATTGACCTCCTGCACACCAATTATTTCCAAACCACAGTCGCACCGCGTAATATAGCGTGAGTGAGAAGGAAGGGAAGGATAACTAATCAATAAGGCTTGGGCTGATTTATGACGTTTCATATTTAGATGATTTGGAGCAGAGCAAATAATTTGGGTCATTCTTTATTCTCCACTCAGTCGTCCTTTGTACTTCCTCGCCTTCCCTCCGCTGTCCGTCGAGAGCTCACAAAGGAAGGGAAGGAGCGGGACCGAGAACGTAGCTTGAAGAAGTGCACATGTACAAGAGCCCATCAAAGCAAACCAAGCCACGCGAGGGGAACACGAAGGTTGGAGAAAAAGAAAGTCGCTCGGCTTTATTCTTTCTCTAGTGCTTACGCCGTCTGACTGCAGAGCATTCACAAGCAATGAATTCCAAATGACCCATCGCGGAGAGAGGAGAAAGGCTGCCGGTGGATTACGAGAGAGTCAAAACCAAAGCCAAGATTAATTATGACTGTAATATACATAAAAATAAAGGGCGTTTGAATGGAAAGATTAATTGTGTTTTCAAAGACTCGCACACATCCAAGGACACACGGCGGAGACAAACACGAGCGAATGGGAATGGAGTTGGTGCTGGAGCAGTCGTTAGAAGCTGTTATTGTAGACTTGGAGTTGTTGAGTCATAAGAAGCGAAGGGCGCGAGGAGATACGAGCGTGTAACGAGCACGAGTGAAGTACGAACGGAGACCGGCATCGCAGCCCATATTAGCATGCATTGAGCGGAAATTATTTCTTTGAGCACGTTATCAGTGTGAGCATTATCGACGGCGTATCCCAGCCTTACGAACATCATGTGGACTTTTCTCCTCACTGCTTCCCTCCGAGCCGCACTACCCACATCAGACCGAGTAGCTTTTATGCACACATTGTGGCGGCAACAACTCCTCAGTTGTTGTGCTACCATTAGGACGATCACTGGCATCATGCATGGGAATGAAGGAGCGAATCTCCGATGGACACACTCACAGCAACTATTAACTGTGACTATTTACACAGCAGCTCCACTCCCAACACTCTCCTCACTTTCACCAGTCATGTCGACTCGCATTAATGCTCTGATCATGTGACAAGCACACAGCGTTACGCCTTGCCAACAAGCACTCGAAGCACAAACATATTTTTCATCATGTCAGCTTATTACGTACATTATGACATCAACACAGCTCACTACTTCTCCACTCTGTCCCCTGTGTCATGCAAATTAATAAAATCCCGTTTCTTTCTTCCACTTCTCGGAAACTTTCTGCTCCGACGATCTCGCACAATCATTCCCGCATTCTCGCACTACATTTACCCACTCAATTTGTTTTCCCTTCCACTCCGCTGGGATGACGAAACAGCTCGGTTTCTCGCAGCACATAGACAACAGACTTGGCTTATTTATCTCCGCAATTCGCACACATGCTAATAAAGCACGGCAACAAAGAAACCAAACAGATACACGGTGATGACAATCAGGGGACAATTTCAAAATCGAATCACATTTGCGCACTGCAAAATCAAATCAAGTTTTATTTCAGCTTTCCATTTAATTCCGCTGCAGGGGAAGACGGAACGGAAATGGTTGAAGCATGGTGCACACATACGCAGTGACAAAGCGACTCGGAGGAAATGGTTCGAGCATTGGCACTCGCGGGATTGAGAAAAAGCTTGAGGAAATGACAAAATTGAAAGGAGCTCGTATACAGCTTTCAGGTTGTTGAGGAAATCAAGTTATTCGTTTCACTTTTAGCATTTCGCATCTTGATAAGATTACATGAGTAAGGAGTGAGACGTGCTGCTGTTGGGCGATTGCATTATGGAGATTTGGGAGGTGGGAGCGAGTGTGTGTAGGTAATAATGGAATATGACTTTGCGGCACAGGTAATTACCTGTGTACTCTCACAATTGGGCAAGGCGTGCGCAACCCGCATCACATCTCATCTTGCATCTCCTCCATCCACCGCTCTTATCTATGCACGCTTTTGGCACTTGTTTCTCTGTCATTGTGTTGGAGAAAACTTTGTGGAAGCTCGACTCACGCCAGTAAATCGCACTACTCAAATCGCATTGAGTAGTCATGTAAATTCTATTATTACAAACTAACTTTGGAATTGCTCAGTGAGTTTCAGTCGCCGTGCATTCCCTTCTTCATGGCCGTCAACCGTCACCACGGAAACACCAAAGCAGACGACACTGCACCCGTTTCAACTTCTTGCCATCATAACTTGCTTTCTTATTTTCATTTGGGTGAATACAAATGTAGCAATTGTTAATTGCTTCGTGCGAGGAAGACGTGCACTCCCAATGTTGATGTAATTTCAGAAATTGGCACCATGCTGTATCTCTCAGATGCTTAATAAAGATGAATTAAACGTAACGAGGTGCAGTGGAAAGCGATGGAAGATGAAATGCAGGCAAGGAGCGTCCTCGGGCTCTGGTGATCGCCTCAGCTGGGTTGGCTTTGGAGCAAAAGTAATTTCAGTGGATCAAGATTATGATATGGAAACACGCACGCACTAGTCCTGCTTCCTTCTGCACCCTCGCGCGTCTTCCCTCTACACAAGACGAAGGAAGGAGCGACTGGAGTCGACGCACCCCCGGAGATTCAATCATCACACAATCCTCACAATGTACTCCGGAATAATCATAAATGTGCGAAGGATGAGAAAGTGTAAGACCCTTTAGCGTGTCCAACTTGTCCATAGAAGCCGCACCGAGAGACTCGTGTGGTCGGAGAGAAGGCGAGAGACGACCGTATCTTCTGCTTTCTGTCCCTCCGTAAAATATGATTATGTTGCGAAAGATACGAGATCCGGAATTGAGCCTTCACCCTTTCCATTAAAGCACAATACTTTTCTATTCAGTCAGCCGTGCTCCACTCAACTTAATGGCATTTTGCATTTCCTCAGCCTCACAAAAACTGCATTGTTGTTTTTCATGTGTGGAGGAAGGAGGAATGCAAGCGAGGAGAGTGCAATTTGAATTGCAGTGCAATCCAGGCGATATTAATCCCATGTTTGTTTATTTGCTGGAAATGACATTCTTTATGCGTCGGTCCATGTTGCGCGTCCTTCCCTCCTTGGCAATTCATTACCCGCTGCAGTATGTTCCGAGCAAATAACTACTTTGTGGCAATGTCACTGGATTTTCGACTGTATAACCTCCCTGTGTGTCGACTCCCGCCTCCGCTCCTCCACTAGCTCTCACTCCGCTCTCCTCCGCTTCTTTTCTTCTTTTCTTGGCGTCGCTCATAAATTTCCACAATGTATCAAGATTTACACATGTTCTCCGTTCCGGAAGTCTCAAAGTGCGCCTCACTTCGTGCATACAAGTGCAGATATCGCTATAGTCCTTCCTCGTTACGATACACATTGTCAGTCCGATATATGCTTTATAGTCTCCCTCCAAAATACGAGCTGGCTGTTAAAGATTATTTTCTCGGAATCTTCCACGGCATCTTCTCACTGCGGCGAGCAGTGCAAGTGGCGATATAAGACAAGGCAAGCTCACACAGCGACGGTTTCTTTGCTTCTTTTCTTGAGTCTTCGTCTCAGACGTAACATGACCGCCGTAAAAAATCCACAACGTTGCGTTCGTGGGCTGCTGCTGGCGCTTTGATACAAAGTTGGTCGCGGTGACCACCCCCTCACTCATTTTTTATCTTCTCCCAGTCTTCAGTTGAGCAATGGAAGTATCGTGAAAACGACGAGCTGAGTGAATAGTTGTGGATACGTCTTTCCTTGCTCATGATTGTTCAAAGGGAAGGAGTGACTTGGGCGGCAAAGTCAGCAGAAGGAGAGGAAAAAGAAAACAATGAAATTAAAGGCAGGAAATGTTTGCTTTAGCTTTTCCCTTGTTTCGCCATGTGTTTAATATGATGTGCGAGTACAAGTTATTTATCGAGTGTGTACGACACGCATTAGAATGTGGCCAAGGATTCGCACACACAGCGCTCTCCTTTCAACTCGGGTTTTCTTGGTTACGCATTAAGTGCATTCAAGCAAATAGATCGTAAACCGTTTACCCCTTGGCATTGGCAAAGTGCTTTCTCTTTCACTCCACTTCAACATCCAACAACCGACGATCCCGTCCGTGCTTACCTTTCACTTTACCTTCAAAGTTGCAGCTCCAGCCGCAGGTGCCCACATGTGAGTACAGAGCTTATGACTCCGATGGAATCGCAATCGGGGGGCACCGGTCTCCTGACTTGCAAACAGATGATGCATTGGTAACAGCCATTCCCGTATCATTTGGCATAGGGAAATACTTGGTAAAATAAAAACTCGCATGAGATGATTTGCGGGAGTTGTTAGTTTTTCTTTGGATAACTTTCCATGTATCAATATTGTAATATACTAATGCTGTAAAAATGGTGGGAGAGAAGCCCCTGGAGCCGAAGCGATTGCAACAGCAATAAGAGCGAAAGCCAAGTTCAAAGCGAGTTATGCATTGGTTGGCGCTTCGCGTTTGGAGCAGACATGCGGCGTTTTGAACGGAGTCGACGGTCGGATGTAATTGTAGCTGGTTGCGTTGTGTCGGGAGTGTGGGTGAATGTGAGGCTGGAACTCGCGATCACAACTGACAGTATTAAAGGCTAATATATCCATTGGAATGTACATGTATCATGAGCAAAGCACATTTTGATAGTTTTAGTATGAAAGACGACTCGAGTGTCAGACTGTGGGGTATAGATGGCTTCTTACCCAACCATTCCCTTGGCTTCGCGGGGAAACGGAACGGGAAAACAAGGTTTAAATTATCTTTTCACTTTTTTCTCATCCCGACTTGAGGGAGTTCTGGCAACGAGCTGAAAAGTAAATGTGTATATCTATCGATTCCACAGTCTGTGTGCACCGCTCTTCCTTTACGCTCCCATCCGCATCATAAAAACATGCCCACTCTTTAATTTTTTCTCCGACTCATCTTCTTGTTCCAGCAAAATAAATTCCAATTTCAAACCTAAATTGAGGTGAAAGAAAAATGTTAGTGTGAGTGGAAGGGGTAACGAGTGGCAATTATTCCACCGCTACAACAAATTACCTCTTGATGAGTTCCACGTCTTGGAGCCGGAGCAAATTAATTGTAAAAATAAGCAACTCTTTGAAGACACCTTTGAAATCCCTTGCTGAGGGCAAAGGGAACGAAAACGTGAAAGGCAGAGCGAAAGGGAGTTGGGAGGGTGAGGGGAAATGACACGCGGATTGATGGCGATGACAGAGCCCAGACCTCGTAGCCTTAACGTGCTGCTCGCAACGCACGCTTCCCACACCTATGCATGTAGCACTCTTTGCCTTCAATTATAGTCCGGCTAAGGTCTGCGGACACTCATAAATTTCTCCTCGGCTCGCTGTGACTACGGGGAAGCTGGAGGGACATGGTGACTGTTTTATGACTGAAATATCGTTTGGCGATTTTGGAACCAAGAGAAACGACCAAAATCTCTGACACGGCACCCATGAAAATTCTCTTTTTTTCCAATGAATTCCCATTTCATCGAATGTGTTCCAAGTCTATTATGGAGTATCATTCGTCCAGTCATAAAAGCTTTGCTTCGGTCTTGCTCGAGTTAATCGACCGAGCAGCAGTCAGCAGTCTACAACTTTATATAGGCACTTAGGTACTTGTAATTCTTTGGACAAAACTACAAGGAGCGTCGTGCACGGAAATACGGAATCGGAAGCTCATCGTTCCAGGGGTCGTTCCAATGAATCTTTTTATATTTTAAGCAAAACCATTCATTTATTTATTAACGTTTGTGGCTTGTGATGGTCACCGCGGATTGACAATCCGCATTCTGCCCCGTCCGAGGCACATTTGGCTGACGACCATGCTCGTATCATTGCCAACATCTTGATTTCCCCAACCCATTTCCCGTCATTTATCACGCAACTTTAGATTTGATTGTGCAGCATCAAATGTAATCTAATGAAATTACACGACAGACAAAAAGTGAAGGAGGCGAGGAGTCACAAATTAAAAATGTGTCGTGGGAAGGAGCGCTGTAAAATCTTGTGTCGTGGATGCGCAGACAAAAAGCTTGTTGGAAAAATGTGTCCGGGTGCCTGTGACCGCAATAAAGAAATTAGTTGACTCCTAGAAATAATAGTTTCTTTGTGAAATTACCAGAATGGACGTAATAGATCATCCAGAAAGCTATTCATCACGTCCGCCGCCGGTACATACGGCGCGGGTTTAAGGAAGAAAAGTTGCAGTCGGAGCAAATAGAAAAGTTGTCTCGAGCCCCACGTCGGCAAAGACAAAGACAGGAGACGAATCCTGCGTGTGCCACTTGAGCATTCGCGAGATGTACTTGTGTCAGACAGAGCACTGTGTGCAATCTGTTTGCACGGTCTAAATGCAAAGACCAACACATGGAGCCAACACATTCTTCCACATCCGCGTATGGACAGGCAGGCGAAAGTGAATGTGGAAGAGCGAACGGAGGAAGACGAGGAGCACAATGTCCGTGGCTTTAGTCCAACGTCGCAAACAAGCTTAGATTTCATTTCTGGTTCGTCAACTTTTATGACAAAAACCACTTTTCCGCTAACAAGAACAAAAGCTGGGATGCAATTGTTGGTTATCTGGGAAATTTTTACTGCCCGCATTACGTCTGTCTTACTGCACGTTCTTATCTCATCCTCCGCAATGAGTGCAGCCGACTGCGTAAAGCACGAGTCCCTCTCTCGCCCTCCCGAAACCTCCTGCCTACCTCCAACCACCACGCCTCAGTACACCGTCCTGCCTGCAACACAATTCCGATCGCATCTTGTCCATGTCCATCCAGTCACCGATGACACGAAATCACTTCCTCCCGACAAAGCACCGTACCTTGCCCACTCCTCAAATATTCAAATTCGCATCCAGCTCCTCTCATCCAATGCAGACTCTGGAAACGAAATCCAGCTCAAGTCAACGACAGTGATTGCGATCAAAGTGAAACTGCATTCGTGTGCACTGCACTGGGGTCCATTCGCAGCTCAAGTGCCTCTCAAAGCAAGTCGAACGCAAACATTTAGACGCTCGTAACAAGTTTAGGGAAGCGCCAAGTGCTCCACGAGCTTTCTCTGTCTACCTCCGCGTTCCTTCCCCGCCCCACGCATTACATTAACCTGAATCGAGAGAAGCGGATTCATTCTTTTTATAAACCCTTTCACTAAAGCTCTCTCAATCACTCTCCCCTGGGCTTCATTATGCACTAATTAAGCGATTCTCTCACGCAAATCCATGCAACAGCAAACGCATGCTCACAGTCCCTTCTCATTTCTCTTTTTACCATTTGAGGACATTTGCCACGAGAATGGGTCCCAGTCTCTCGTTTTCTGTCTTCTGCACTCCCACTGAAACTTACCTTGCATATTTACTGAGGAAACCAAATCCAGTTGAGGTAACGTGTGCAACCACATTTTTCAGTGTCGTCGACTGACCTACAGGAAAGGTTGTTGGTAAGTCCTGGCACTAATAACAAGTTCTCGGAACACGGCCAGATTGGAAGGAGCGGAGGGCGAGAGGAAATAAAAAGGACTAAGTACTGCTGGAGATCGGAACTGAGCGACGTATTATTACAGGCAAACGAATGGTTAATTTGCATGCATAAATGTTAACTGTGAAAGTTGATGCTGTGAAATTGAAGTGTGGAAGTTGTGTTGGGCGAGTGGAGGACTCGGTGGGCTGCTGGTCTCACCAAAATTTCCAATTTGGGGTTTTCAGATGAATAATGCATTGTGGAGATGGATGCATTTCCAAGACGAGCCACTGCGGCTTCGTCAAGATTAAAGAGCGAGGTGTGTTGGAAGGCGTTTGGTGTTCCACATAAATATGCGTCGACTGCAGCTGGAAGTGAGCACTTGGTTCAATTCAAATGCGAGTGCCTGACCCACATCCCTTCGCTCCTTCCCGCCAGGCCCTCAGCGATCACGATTAAGCGCTATCACTTTCAGCAACCACAATGTATCACTATTTTGCTGCCGAAATTAACTGTGGAGCTTACGTGGGATGCTTGGATCGATGGCGAGTGGAGCAGGGAGAGTGGACGGACATTGGTGTTTATGTACGCGATGATTTGGCCCGTGTCAAGTTGTGCAAATAGAAGCTACCCACAGGAATCGTTCCGTTCTTTCCCAAGATCGAGTGCCTGAGTTTCCTGTGGCCGTGGAGGAGCCAAGGAGCGGAATGCATAAATGCAAGGCAGCGCCACTGTTGCTGTTTCTGTTGCTGGTCGTGGAGGAGAGCAGAGCTTATGATGACCGTTTGTGATTATTAAGGAAACGAGAGACTTTCCATCGCCTCGCATTGGTCACGAATTTCCCTTGAGCCACATAATCGCCTTCCACGAGACGATCGTTTCAAATTATTACAGGATTCGCGTCCAATTCTCCCTTGTGAGTTGCCCACAACTACATCTTACTGCTCCATCCATACAGCCATCCTCGAGCGTCTGTGTAGACGCACAAATGCTCCTTTCAGTCGTGCATTCTAATTCCACTTTACCGCATTCAGCCAGTCCGTCTCTTCCCACTTGAGCTGTCTCCTGACGTTCCGAACTGGTATTTTTAGACAAATGAGGGCTCTCTCTCCCTTCGCAATTCCTTCCAAAAATATTCGACTTACCTCAAGCCATTAGCTATCACCATTATTTCTCAGCTTGTGCCAAAGTCAATGTTTAAGTAATGACAGGCCAGCCGAAGGAAATGTATCGTCTGCAGCACAATCACACACTTAGGAAAGCTGCCTTGCGGATCCAGTCCGTGGGGTTCCGGCATCACGTCAAGTCTTGTGCCTAAGTCAACATTCCCCACCGTCGTAAACAACGTACAACTTCCTCCCTCAAATTCATGTAACGTCAATAATCGCACATCTTCCCACGGATTCCTATTACCTACTTAAGCCTTCTTACGATTAGCCATTACTTGGTTGAGTAATTATTGAAATGTAGCAAAACATGGCTGTTGATCATGCGGTGTGCTTTTTGCTGCGATCTAGGGTTTATTAATCTGTGGTCCTCTAACAGAAGTGTGACGGTAAGTTCTTTCAGGGAATTCAAACTGAGGACGGGTCATGCTTTGTTTGTTGTTGCAAATCTAAACGCGCCTCCATTCCCTTCCTTTCAATCAGCGTTCCCATTAACGATACACTTTGTTTAGCTTAAGTTGGGGCTAGTGGATTCCAATTTAAATTCGCAAGAGAAGTCCAGGTAGAAAATGTGCACATGAACAGACAGCCAGGCGACCCACTTACAGTTGGAGTCAAGTCATCCTCCTCAGCGTCGGAATTACGTGGTCATTCGAAAGTTTAGTTGGAAATTGTGACTTTCAAAATTCTACATACCGTGGGATGATTTTGGTTGTAAATTGATTAAGTCGTGTTTATCGAAGTCAGTGGTAGATTTGACAAGAAAGCGAATTACAATTATGCACTCTTTGGTTAGATTCTGTGCCTGGATGCAGACAGCGAATTTGGAAAGCAGTGACTTTCCCACTCGAATCCAGCACGCGCTTGATAATTGCTATACTGTGACCATAGCTGCACTCCGTGGTCATTCCTCCCGGTATCCTGCACTGTTTATTTTGATAGGTAAGCTGATTCGCTGTTGAAACTTTAATTGGCCGGTGTGATCCGTTGTGGCGGAGAAAGAAAAATGAAGCGGGGATTTTGCCACCACAGCTCATCTCCCTCTTACTTTCGTCTTTTTCATCTGCAGCTCGACCAATTTATTCTTAATCCACAAAATGAACACGAACACAACATTTAAGTTAAGCTTGTGGAAATCCGGAAATCCTCGTTGATGCGATTACTTACTTGCCGTTGCAGTGGAGGGTAGCTGCAGCAGCGTTGAAAATTCCGTTGCAGGTCAACACACGACAAAGTGGAACAATAACAAATTATCAGGCTGTTGTTGGGACCGAGCTGCTCCAGCCCGCTTTGCATTACGTGACTCATCTCGAATCATCAATTTGTTTGTGAGCAGACAAGAGAACTTGAAACACTACAAGCATCTTTCATGTCGGCTGATTCTTCCTCTGCGCCGTGTCTATAAATAAGACTGGTTGGAAAGTTTGGGACTTGAACAGCACAAGAGAGTTCCATGACACACTCATAAAGCAAACAGTCGTCGCAGCATTCATACGTTTAAATTCAAACCTTTCCAACTTTTCCTAATGCACAAAACAAATTAGAAAGGCGTGCATGTGTAAAGCTATGATTGTAAAACATGAAAATTACTTTTGACAAAGACAAGCTCACCTCCTTCACAGTCTGCATATTCTTTCGCTTGTCGCGGGTCTGTGAATGCGAGTTCAAGTGGAAACGCCGTGGAGCAGAGGACGGCCTCCCCTCACAGCTTTAAGGTCTTCCACAAACGTACACGCAGTTGCGAGGTGCAATTGGAAGTTGAAACTGGGCCACTTGCAAGAGCACAACGTAGGAATATCTATAGTGTTTTGCTCCAAACAGGCATCTCAAGTCCGAGTCGCTACCTGTCCAACCCAAACACTTGCTCTGCTTTCATGTCCTAGTCTTTTGCAATTTCATCATCACAATGTCACCAACAACGACTCGGGACAGAAACGAATATCACTTGGGTGCTCTTATCCGTCTTTTATGCTTTCAGTTGGTCCAGATTTGGCGTGGAAAGACGAGTGAAAATAGCAAATAATTATTTACAACAGTTTGCATAGTACAACTTAACCCTACTAAAGCACATACTTATGCGTATACGAGTGCTGCGTAAGAACATGCAAAGATGAAAGCTGCAATATAAGCTAACGCCTGCGACGCCGGATTGCATACAGAAAATGTTGGCTGTAGAGTTTGTCAATTCTAGTCTCAGCTTGTGGCTAGTCCATTCTTTCCCACTCTCAATAAATACTTAGATCTTAATTAAATGTGTTGTGTGTAATTGCAAAAATCATAAACATGAACATAACATGGTGGCAGGGCGTGTTTGACTTTACCCAAATACCGATAATTGTGACGTGATTAAGTGAATTTGATAATTAAAATCAATTTTAAAAGTTGCAAACTTGCAAGCAGAAAACGAAACCAGCACGCCAGCATTTTTACACTGTCCAGTTCTAAAGTGCAGTGATTGAGCAAGATGTCGCCCTCATTCCGAATACAGAGATTCGCCCAATTCACATTCAGCCAGCCTGAAGAGTGGCCTCGATGGAAGAACAGATTTGAACGTTTTCGCAAAGCGTCCGGTCTCGACAAGAAGGACGACACGGACATGGTTAAAAATCTAATCTACTTCATGGGGGATAAGGCAAAAGACATTTCTATCCTTCAAATTCGCTAATGAAGAGGATGCAAAGAAGTATGAACCGGTAATGAAGAAATTTGATGCTCATTTCATTGCCAAGTCAAATGTGATTTTTGAGCAGGCCAAGTTCAATGTTCAAATTCAGCAAGACAACGAGACCGTCAAAAAATTTATCACGTCACTCTACAGTTTAGCTCACAACTGCAGTTTTAAGGATCTCAACGACAAGCTAATTCGTGACAGAATAGTCGTCGGTTTGAAGAACAGGAAGCTTTCGGAGAAGTTGCAAATGGATGACCACCTCACTCTAGATTAATGTGTAAAAGCGGTCAAACAGTGAAGCCATTAAAAAGCAACAGGCCGACCTTCTGAATCCAACTTTAAATCGACTCAACGTTCAGTGTTTATGGTGTGGGTCAGCGTCCAAGCGCAAGAAGGAATCGTGTCCAGCAAATAAAAGTGAGTGCCGAAAATGTAAGAAACATCGCAATTTTACTCGGGTACGTCATTCCAGTGTTACAGTGAACAACGTATCCCACGAAAAAACAAGTCCAGTTACCCTGGTGACATAAAACTGGACGACGAGACAAGAGCACGGCGATGGACAGAATTCATTCGAGTTGGCCCAACTGAAATTGAATTCCGGTTGAAGTTGGATCCCGGTGCAGATGTCACAGCAATACCAGTGAGCCAATTTTGTAGATATTTTAAATAGTGTGCGCTTAACCGTC
>JAAXYX010001461.1:0-22955 GCA_036851915.1 Ptenothrix huangshanensis | reverse complement strand
AGCAATACAAGACTATGTATGCCCAGCTGGTAGGTATTTTTTTTAAAAAATATATTTACATATAAGCATTATCGTAACAAAGTTTGCATTTTATAAAAGAATAATAAATAAAAGTAGATTACATGCGTCCAATTTGGTAAAAATATTTATATTTATTTGTGGGTCGTACTTTTTGCTCCTTCCTAGTATTCTGCTACACAGGTACATACGTACCGTAAAAGATTTCAAAAAGGTGAGAAATATAGAACGCGGATCTGTTATTTGAAGCTACGTTTACAGGGGCGTTCCATTGGAAGCTTTACGGTTCCTACCAATAGGTGCACGTGCGTACTTCCTAATTAGTAGGTCCGCAGCTTGTCGTTAGTACTACAAGGATGCAATTAGTTTTTAGCAATCTATAAGATATCTACATTACTTTATGGCCGTAATCAGTGTTGTAGTAATTACCTCTGTGCAATTCCTAGCTAAAGGCTGAATATCACCTAGCGTGATGCCCAAAGACCGAAGGATTTCATCTTCTTCATATCCCGCTACCCAGGGCATGTTCGCATTCTTTTTCTGCCAGAAATGGAGCAAACAAACAGTTCGCAATAATTATTATCATGGAACTGTCGGTAGAAAATCTTGGTAAACGTACCAAAAAAGTTGTGATTGCATTACTAGGTCATATTATTATTAGTATAAATTGTATGGTGTGTTTACCGCATGAATTAATTTCAGATTAATAGCAAATCCGGCCATATCTACCGGAAATTTTCTGTAAGCTTTCCAACCGTCGTAGAATCCTACTACTTTTCCTTGTCGTACGATTGGACTGCTCACACCCAATTCAGTCACAAGTCCTACAGGCCACATGGATACTCTCTTTGTTCGCAGCATCTATGGAAGAAAGGAAAGAAAGATGACACTCACAACCACAACGCAACAATGAGCCTTGGTTCATTATTAGTTATCTGACTAGTGAGACAAAAATCAAAGACAAGACAAAAATCTGTGCCTCAATCTCACCTGCCGAAAAATGTCACTATCGTACGCATTGTCATCATCGGCAAAATACACAACACCAGGGAACTGATGGAATCGTAGCCATTCTAAGGCAGCTCTGCGTCCTCCAACCCCGCGAGGTTTCCCCACCACTTTATTAAAAATTTTTGGCTTCACAGACTTTAGTAAATTGTAATTTAAATTAAACTTATTTAGAAAGCGTTCTAAGCCCGGCGTTTGGCGATCAACATCCTCAACTACCACCCAGTGCACTAAATGATTGACATGCATGAGTGCCTGAGCTAAACGCGTCAACTCTGGAATCTGTTCGGGTCGATTGTATGTCGGAGTCACTACATAAATCAGATTCCTTGTCACTCTGGACGTAAATGGAAGTTGAAGTTTGTTGATACTCACGCTTCGGTCTATCTGTCCACTATTGTAATTAGCTTCGGCGTCTTTCTCCAAGCCCGGTGTGGCTGCTGCAGGAATAACTGGAGAGTTATTACCATTCGATGTCGATCGAGATGAATTTGCTTTTTGTGTGGACCATTGAATAGGCTTAGCTGATGGTAGACTTGGATCATGACTATTTAGATTATTTAAATTACTAGTAAGTATATTATTGTTATTGCTTTCTGCGTTAGCAAGGCGAGTATTCTTGTGATTTTGATCAGATGGATCAGCTACAATGATGTCGTTACGAAGAAATTGAGGTTGCTGTTGCTGTTGGTGTTGTTGTTGCGGTTGTTGCTGAGAAATGCGTTGGTGAAAGGAATTTTCAGATTGATGTTGTGGTGCTTGATCTAATTGTTGAAGTTGCTGCTGTTGCTGGTAAGAAAATGTTGCGGTGGGGAAGTCACACAGGTCAATAGAATCTTGCCGGGATGAGATGATGACAAGGGTTGTCAGTATTCCCAGGCCAAATAAACTTGTGTTGAGGAGGATAGATCGCAGGGTACGGAATTGGAACATTTTATAGCAGAAGGAAATCCATAGCCGACTGTGAGAATGGGATGGAGACAACGATTGCAATTGCTGAAGATGCATATGCAAACGTACTTTTGTTTTCCTATTCTTTTAAGACTGACATTCACACTTGTGTTGGTATCTCTTCGTATCTTCTCCTTGTTCTAGTTCTCCGCTTCCAGATTTTTCCCTTGAAATTCAACTGATGATGATTGTGAGGTTCTCCGACTTGTCTGTCGACAGGATCGGCAGCCCTAATAATCTTCTTCCTTGTCCATAGATTGTCGTCGACAGTGAGCTTGGAATTGAAATGACTCGAAAATTGAGCAGGGACATGGGACCAATATTACTATTGCCTTTTGTTGCCTACCTTTTTGTCTTGTCTTGAATTTGAATTCCTTATCCTTGTCACAAACACAATAACAGCTGCATTTCTATTTCCCACTGGGAACTCAGAGCATCTACAGGCTCGCAATAAGGAATACATGCACCTCGGATTCAGCTAAGGGTATGAATTACGATACTAGTAGAAGCAGGAGCTGGAGCTGTGACTTCAACTACTAGCACTAGGAATATGAATATGAATGGCAAACTTATCTAGTAGTTTCCTATGCCTGGTATTCCCATGTATTTTGTAGCAACCGAAGGAACAACAAGGTATCAAGGTATAGTGCAGGGTACATACAGTACACTAGTCAGGGACAGTGTAGTATGTAGTAGTACCTAAAACTACCCAAATTTTTTATCTCAATTCTCCTATGTTCTCCTGTGCGTCATGGGTTCCACATACAAACTCAATGCGCAAGTTCACCCGGGTTTCGTAGTGTAAAAACCAGTAGCACCAGTGCACACGAATTCTCCCCTTCTGCCGTGATTAATTTCGTATCTACATACGTTACGTTCGACTTATGTGGGGGAACTCGGCTGAACGTGAACACAGAGTGCTTTGTATGCGTGTATGTATATTACTGTACCTAATTGAGCAAATGTGCTTCCCAAGTTCCCAAGTTTCAAAAACAACTACATACTACGGTAGCCGGCTGTTGACTGTCAGTGCAGTGGCAACATTTGACCAGACCGGCCCGAAGATATTTTACGATTGCAGAGGTATATCTGTCATGCAAAACCTTGCTATAATTAGGCACAATAGGTTTCCAGGTCTCATGCCTTTGTATCATCCAAGAGCAAAAGTAAACGTAAGTTATGCAAGTATTTATTAGGACAGGACAGCGAGCGGCATGGCAGCACAGGCCCAGCTGCCACTTCAATTTTGTGTTCATGTCTCTCTGTCCTCTGTGTAGGTCTATCGGGACAAACGTTGGTTTGAGTAATGAAATAATGAATAGTATCATGTCATGTCTCTCTTCCGTGTAACCATTGATGGGGCAGTGTGATTCATTTATGAACAGAAAACATGCCTGCCTGCCTGCCTGCTATTCGCCTTTGACTTGCTTTTCGCTAAATTAATCACATCGTCAAAGAACTCACTTGACGGTAAGGACAAGGAGGCTGTTTTAGCGGGTTTGTGTGTGTACAAACTTTGTAAGAGTACCTACGCTTCTCCTATGTTCAACGTAAAAATAATAGATACCAGAGATAAAGATTTTTAATATCGATTTTATGTACCTACCAATCAATTTTAGATCAGACACGTTTACCTAATGCACTCGGAAACAATTTGATGGAATTATTAAAGAGGAAACATCTCCACATTTTGAAACAGTAACCAATTCCATCATGCCATGGCCATGGGCTGTAGCTGTAATTCAAGACAGCCTGGAGAAAAACATTTCTGAAACCTTTTACGTTGAGCTGGCCTAGTTGAAACCACCTCTTCATTTTCGGTTTTCAAGACTGTACTTTTGTCCTTTGATTTTCGTCAGCACTTACATTTTCCAGTGAATGCACGGCAATGATAAGCAGGGTATTGTATTATAAATTGTTGTTGACATTTCCAGCGCATCATTTCAATAGGGATACGGGTTTGTTCGTCCAAGCTGAAATAAAAATTTAATGACATTCATGATTCACAAGCTACGTCGCATAGCATTGCGTTCTAAATGGACTGTGGTAAACTCGGTAAATTATAGTACACTAAAATTTAATGACAAATATGGAAACTTCTAAAGAATCCTCAGCCCATGGAAGTGGTTGACAATTAGGCTTTGTGTACCCTTTTGTACGTACACTCTCAGAAATGTCACTGAGCATACGGCACAAACGTAGGCATTACAAATATTAAAAGCGTGTCCCATTTAATATTGCTATGGCATGAGAATCTTTTTTAAGTGTCCATTCAAGATACTCCAACAAACTTGTTCTACTGACATGTAGTAGTCCAGGTATGATACAGATTTGAGCTCGTTTTTCGTTGTGTGATCAGATGTGAATTTTCAGTTTTTAAAAGTGGGTAGATTAAGAATGTATGTATGTAAAATGAATTAAGAATTTTTAACACTTTAAAAATTAATGAGAAAGAAACAGATTCTGTTACGCCATCCTTGATTCTTAAAGTTGATAAAAACTGTAAAAACTGTTCTGATAACATATCGTCGATGAAGAGTCAAAATGACCTAAATCCAAATGTATCAAAAGGCAAGTCGACTTAAATCCAATGCACGTTAAAAGCAAAATGATCTAAATCCATTAGATTAAATGTGGATTTAGGTCATGTTGTTATTAAGCCGTTTTGGATTTAGTGCATATTGCTTTTAGCGGCATTTGGATTTAGGTCATTTTGATTCTTCATCGACGATATTTTAAAATATGCATTATACTAAGATTCTAATGTAATACATAAATCCTAGGGTAACTGCCTACATGATTTCAGAACGGAATTACTAAATTGCCGAATTGGCTTAATTGTTAAAAGCTATTATAAAATTTAGTGCTACAGTAACGCAAATTTTGTTGTATAAGCAGTGGTTCTTATGTTAGTTGATGAGAACTATTTTATGATAAGATATTCGTAATACGTTTTATACATATTAAGATTCTCATGTCACAACAATATAACTACAAAAGCAGTGACGATGCATCCGAAATCCACCTAAAAACCACTTAAACGCATTTAAAAAATAAAATATAGCTCACTTTCTAAGAAACGTTTTACATGCTCCCTGACTGTATTTATAAAATTAGTATTAAGTCTTTTTCTTGTAAGTTTGTTTAGTTTTTACAATGTCCGTAATAAATCTCTGGCTCATCTAATAATATGATCCGATTATCTGATGCTTTATTTTTAATTGGAGATTTTCAGTTCGGAGAGTGTAGGTGGGCTATTACTGCTATGACTGCAGTATTTCATGTCCTAGTTGTTTCTGAAATATCTTTTATATTAGGCTAAAATAGTCTCCCGTTAAATGCGACGTAAGCATAATTAACCTTCGTTTCTACTCAGAAGCCATCCTTAATTTTAGATTTTAATGTCATAGCTTAATTTAAAGAAGATGCATAGTAAGTGGTTATTTATGATAGCGATAGCAATAAATAAATTGTCATTGTCATCCATGCAGACCAACTAAAAAAAAAGGAGCGCAAATATGTTTGTTTGATTCAACGTTTTATTTCACTGAAATAACATCATCTTTCATTTGATTTCCTTACGTAATTACAATAATAATAATAATGGGTAGTTTTTATATTAAAGTGTCGTACGGTCGTATATTGCCATCAGGTTAAAATTGCACCATTTGATTGGATTTTCGTATTTACATACATACTTTCGATCTGCCGATATGAATATGAAATTTAATTTCAAGGAAATACGAGGCGCGTACACAATATTACGTGGTAGTAGGACAACGATCTAGAACTATAATAATTACATGTAATTCTATATTTATGTATGTTCGTAATTCAGTAATTCCGTACTAGTTACTCGACTAAATTACTTACAACTTATCATTATTGTTACCATATAATATTATTAAGTATTATTACTACACAATAGTTTGTAATATTGTTGTTGTTTTTTACAATGATACAATCTCGCAGTTCATAGTTTATATAGGTAATTTGATAATAATAATTATATACACAACGATAGTACCATGTTACGTACACAACACGCACAACTAAAGCTGTATTGGATGCGTTTTCATCTGTTTTTTACAGGGTAATCATTTGATTTACGTTTACATACTGAACAACATTTTTGTTATTGTAGAGTAAATACTTACTACTAATTAATATTAATACACAATACATACACGAACGTTGTATATACTCGACTCAAACATTTAAACTGCTAAATACCACACAAATCAGAAATTATTTCCAACAAGTTTTAAACACCTACTTAATAACAATTATAATTTCTTTTGTTAGTAATAATTTAGGTATGATAGTTACGTGTGATTATATATTATTAGTATTATTTAAACTAATATATTTTTATTAAGTAATTAATAAGATGTAACGCTACAACATGATTAGGTCATTGTTGGAAATCAAAATACTGATGTTGATAATAACAAGTGTGAAATGTTTATTTGATTTTCTTAGCACTGAGATAATTACGTAGATTGTGCAAGTTTTTTCCTGACTTCAAAGTCAATGCTATGATCGAGAATGTAGTACTTTCTTAAAATATCTATATTAAATTTATATATGTAATTACGCTGTACATACACAAATTCATCAATCAAATATGCTAAATCATGTAACTATTTCCGTACGCATTTATATAGGTAAGTAAATAGGTAATTACTGAAAATTTTATAATCAAAGTACCTGCTACATAACAAAACTTGCTTCAACGTACAGGAGATGGGTTTTAAAACCATTTCATAATATTTTTATTTTACTGTTCTGGATATGGTATTTCAAAGAATAATTCCCAAATGAGTTAGTCTCAGGTAAGCTTAGTAAAAGAAAAAATCGTAAGTCAAATAAAAAATGCGAATACTAATGACCTTAACTCCTATTAATTATTTACTCCCTAAGTTTGATTTGGCGGCTTTCATACTAAAAACTACGATCAACGTTCAACTAATGAAACCTATTATCTAATTATGCATAATTACACACATAATGAACTTACTAGTAGCTATAATGTATACTGTACAAAGAAGCGAGAAATAATACACAGAATAAAAGGGATTTACGACAACCTACTATACTTACAATTATCATTCCTATCTACTGACAATAATAAAATCTTTCAATGCATACCTTTAACAATATTGCAAATCGAAATCGTGATAATTATATTGAATAAGTGATTAAACCTTAAAAATAAATAACTATATTCGTAACGAAACAAAGTAAATACTACAATAGTATAACGAGAACGACTACAAATAATATACCATATTATAATAATAATTATTTAATTATTCTATGCGAATGTCCCAAACCGCGGTTAGGCATCATGATAAAAAGCAAAATATTTACACTACAAATACATTAATCAATTAATTAATTAAAACTGACTTTAACTATGATCGAAGCTAATATCGAACCCAACTAAAATGCGGTTGACTGCAGGAGATTCTAATAATAATCGAATTCTCAAATTAAATGTACTTGGTGAGAAAAAAATGAGAAAATAACTTAACTTCAGATAATCGCAAATATCGAAATCAGAAATTGAAAAGTCCATGAATACTGAAGTAATTATATAACGAATCACTAAATATAGTTTCATTCACAAGCAAAACCACAAAGAATTTTATATACATTCCTTTATCTGTCGAAAACAGCGATCATCAGTTTATCGCTGCTGCATATGAACTCATTCTATACAATATATAATTAATTATATAAGTATACCTACATATGTATTGTAATTGTATCTTATTTTTGTAACATAACTCAAGCTGGAGTTTACTGAGTTTTATACGCACCAATAAGTATTATAAGAAATTCACAAACATTGTAATTATTAACGATTTCATTATTTTAAAAACTAACTTTTCCAACATGTTCGTACGACAAGTAAACTACAATCTTATCCACTAGTTTATTATGTTACCAACCTTTGTGGACAGAATGCGTCTACAAAGTTGCTTTCGTTTAATCAAACTCTCATTCCTGTGTTTGAAACGTTTTTAAATAGTTGATGAGTTTATTGAGAATTGAATTTCGTAAGAAGTTTTAAGTAAATACCTTACCATTAACACTAAGCTTCGTCCACTCCCTGTGGGATATCCAGGTTTAAAGTGAATGTAGAATTATTTAATTAGGTAAGTATGCAGATACAATTGTAATTATAAGGTGTTTGTGTGAATCCTTGAAAACTCGGAAAACTTTCAACTTTCGAAATATGTTTTTAACTCTCGTAATTTAACTCATTATAGGCCGATTGTATTCTTTCGGTTAAAAAAACGGTTGATTCAACCGTACCGTACGGTAGTATTTTATTTTTAATTTCCTTGTATTGAAATATGAAGCAGATTATGCTTAATATATGTGAATATACAGACATTTGTATGTATGTAACTAAATGGCATTTCACCTGCCCTCGGATCTGATTAATAGTTGTAGTGTTGTAGTAAAATTTCTGAAATGGTTCACTGACCACTTTATTGCCTTGCATGCAATACTAATAGAGATTGCGACACCAAACAAGATGTTGAACCTTCAGTATTGACACTAATACAAACAATCAGACAACTGCAATCACAATATTTGTATTATGGTTGCTGCCTTCTGAATTACTCTACCATTTAAGACATCCAGTGGCTAATTTATAGAATGCTCGTAATGATGGATTTTATATACAATCCTCATTCTCTGGTTACTCGAGCTCTAGAATACTATTTACAAATACGATTTTTACAATGACAATAATTCAAAATGTATATATATACTTCTATTCATTTTATAATTTGTCATTGCCATATACTTTTCTCTTTCATAGAACCTAAACTCATCTATACCATTACTATACTTACGATTACGTTTTCACAGTAAAATCGAAATCGAATGTCGAATATTATGTATGTAACAATAGATTTTACCATCGTTCAGAATTGTTCACTTCTTGGAATGTATACATGCATCCGCTATAGGACACGGACCTGGACTTGTCGTCACTCAAGTACACAACTTTGGATTGACGGACACGAACTCGAACTCAAAAACAATTCACTTCCAACATTTCCTTTCCAACTGATCCCACGGAACGATCCTCCGTCATAACATTTCTTTATCGTTCTACTTCTATAGACTTTGCGATGTTGCTGTAGGCCTTTGACCAAATGATAGGATTCACAGCCACATGAATTGAATTAGAATAGATACAATTTATATACCTACTCTATTTGACTTTTGACAAGTTACTGGGAGCTGTAACTCACTCTACATATCTACGTAAATGTACAAAGTTTCACATTAATAATTAAGTAAACACATGTTTATATATGTATAGTACATTAATTACTACTGCTAACCTGCACAAACGAAGATGATGCGATACACAACACCGTACAATGCGTTTGCAAAGAACAAGTTGCCACTCTTGCAGTTTATGTAAAGTTAAGATGTTTGTTTTTTCAAAAATATGAACATTTGGATGTGCTGGATTGTGTTTGTAAGTAGGTATGTACTTATGTCTCATTATGAACAGACAACAGGGTTGCAGGTGTACAAAATATTATCATTATATTATACCACACCATTTTTCCTCTGGGTGTACATAATCTAATAATTATATTGAGAAGTAGGAGTATTCAGCGTGTCACATGTATATATATGCATGTGCACAGCTTAATTATTGACAAACTAAACATACTTTTTCAACGCTATTCATTACTCAACTAGAATAGAATATTCCAAAGGAATGTGAATGTTTGTAGTTAAAAGACAAGAAACAATTACTTCATGCATATATAACAGCAGGAACAAACGCTTTTTGTTACTAAAAACGCTTTCTGCTAAATGTAGTCGTTTATGCTCTCTTCAATAGATTTTTTTTGACGTGATGTGTTTAGGTATGTAATGTATGATGTTACGTAAAGGCAAATGTTTCTCAAGTTAACAGGATAATAACTGAATTAAAGCAATAAGTCTTTATACTTATACAATTCTAGTTAGCATTACTACAGATCTATCGGTAGGCAGCATTTAATGTTTGAAGGGGCGATGAATAAACATAGTAACATACTGTAATTAAAATATTATTCAAGTTTGTTGTCCACTAACGGATTTTTTTAAAGTTTCGTGTGGCATATGAATGGGTGATAAAGTTGGACAGAAACTAACATGACTTAAAGAACTTCTTAACAATAGTATAAATAATACTACACTTTAAGAACACCAATAATATAATTATATCAGTACCATCCTTAAGGTTTCATTTCCTACTAGGTGCTAGTAATTAAAGTCACTAAAGTCAATAATTGACGTGAAAATTTAATGCGAGGTATTTGTTCAAAGCTCTTGTTTTAACTCATGAATTCAGTGAAATGCGACTATTGGGGTGATGATTTGGTAATCATGTAAGAATCGCACATGATACTTTTAAGCTACAAATGCATTCCATTAAATGCATCAACAACTCAAATCAATTTACGTGCATTCCAATATGCACAATATTTTAAAAAGATTATTATAAATGATGATAAATGAAAGCAAAATATGGTTTAGCTATCAGCGTCTCTGTTACTTAATAATAACATTCGAAATTCTAAATATAGCAGAACGGGTACGAAAATTATCCGCTACAGTTAAACTTGTCTGTGTGCGGTATAGGTATGTGAAAAGAAACATGTGGTATTATATTACTGCTGCTTTAGAACCTGGTGTTGGTTTGGTAAGTATTTGTTACTACATGGCGATTCGGTGATGTGTGATAACATTGAAATTCAATCGTTGGGTTTATCCCATGGTGACTATTTGATTGTAGGGCAGGACTTTAAAATAACTTGAACCAACGAAGTATTCCATCTACAGACGGATAATAATTGTGATAAACTATCAGTGTAGTACGTAACATGAATAATGCGTGCACACAACACAAACACAGTTGTAGAGCTTAAACCACATGATAATTATATACATGTAATATACAATATTATAATTTCTTGATTTCCGGAATACGGAACAAATTTGCAATCAAGTCTTCTTCCCTCCTTTTGTATTTCAAGGTTGAAACGTACTTCAGAAATTAAAATTCAGACTTCACTGTAAATATCAAAAGGAAGGCGTAAGTAATTTGTTAAGGGTTGGTGAGGTTGGTGAGACATTGAAAAAAGCAATGTTGTGACTTGGTATGGTAGACATATGCAGGGAGATTGGTTGATTGAGATTCAAAGTACTGTTTGTTTGATTTTGATTGTTTTTTTTTCATATTCAACTTACGAAGCCTCAATGGAAGCATCTGTGAGAATAAAATCCTTCATAATTATAATGCCACCACCACCGGTGGATGAAGTTTTTCCAGGAGGAGGAGGAGGCGGAGGATGAAGCGGATGAGATGGTTGATGTGTGGCTGATGCTGGTGGTGGTTTGGGTGAGCCTGGACAAGACGATGTACTGCTCACACTGCAGATGATAACATCCGCTTGATTCGATGGACACACTGCTGCGGAGCAGAGTAGTGGTGGAGCTGGGGAAGGGGCATCACCATCCGAACTACTAGAACAACGACTTTTGAACTCACTCTCTGACTCACAGAAATTACAAACTTGATCTTGATGATGTTGAGGTTGACACAAAAGATGATGTGGATTCACTGGTTCTTGATCGGGCTCGCTCACAGCAATCAGAACGTCAGGGAGGATATCAGGAAGACGTGGATGATCTTTGGGTTCCGGTCCCTCGTGAGTTGTCTCCAGATCACTATGACTAATACAATGCAAAAGGGAACTGGTGGAGGAGACACCAGACGAACTACGAACACTGCCCATGCTCTCACAACTGAAAATACGCAGAAAATAAAGAAACCAAACATAAAATACTAAAGCAAAAATAAGAGAAAAATAATCCAACTCTTAATAATAATAACTATAAACCGTGCAGATATTAAATAATTATAATAATAAATAATTAACGAGTTTATTTAAAAAATCAATTGATTCGAACATATCTAGCTATTTTCAAAGTTCACCGCTCGAATCTACTGTCTGCTAAAACGGTGCTTCTAGTCTAGATAATAAAAATTTGAGCAAAGGACTAAAAATTGGCTTCCTAGAACTAAAATATAAAGAAAAATGAAAAAAAAACTACTACTCTAGGAAAATGCAAATTGCGATGGCGCAACTGTGAGATAGTAAAGCAATACTGTATCAACTATACAATATAATTAGGGTTAAGAAAATCACCTAAAGAATTGACGGTTCTTCATTGTCTCTGGATGAAGATTATGCTGGTGATGCATCTGCTGCTGAGGACCGTAATTCCAAGATAACCGTTTGTGAATTGCAGCGTCTTTATCGCGACTGTTTTCTTTCTGTTTACCACACACGAACACACAAGGTTATAATAACACAAACCAAATCATGTCAGTGATAGTTAGTCACAAATAATACAAATCGCACTAACTTTCCATGCTCTATGGAATCATAAAAAAAGTAAAGGCCAAGCACATTCGAATTGCAAATAGAGATTAAACTTAAGTTTAAGCAGGCAAAGTTTTACCTTAATATCTTCGATGGCCCCCGCTGTGTGATATCTTTTTGTATCCGAACGTTCATTTCTCGCTAAACGTTTAGCAATACTTGTGGCAGATGTGATAGCAACTTCACCCTTGGCTAATCCAACCTCCCGTCCAATAACGTTATCTTTTCCATAACGGACTGCGTCTTCTTGAAAATTGATTCTATCACAATTATCTGTTGTATCCCCACGCTCCGGATTACTATGAACGATGAGGACTTCATCCTCAGTATCATAATTGAATCTGTCCGGATTCGCGCTTCCGCCGCCACCACTAGTGGCATTCACGCCAGTTCCACTGGGACAATGTTCATCTATAGCGGTGAACTCAGTGACGGAAGGAGCTTTGTTCTTTGGACTAAATGAACTGACAGGTAAAGGAGCAACGGGCGAGACATCATTACTGGGTGGTGTGACTCCCCGGATTTCAGGTACTTGTACATCTAAACTTGTGCATTTTTCAACCACCTGATGATTCTCTGGACTTAAGATATTCTTGGCCTTCTGCAATGGAGGATTTCTGGACTGGAGTAGAGCATGGGAACGACGAAGACTTCGAGGGGAGGGTGGGGGGTAGGAGACACCTCTCTGAGTTGGACTCAATAAAGACTTTGGTACAGTAAGTGAATGATGATGATGATGGTGATGGATGGAGTAAGTTGGGGGTGACGAGTCCGAGGCGGAAGTCAAGTTTGGCAACGACTGACCCGATAAATTAGGGATGGGAATTTGTACTGTCAGTGTATTGGGTGTGGGTGACTTTGACAAAAATAATCTCCTGTAGATTCAGTTCAAACGAATAACATGTACGTTAGATCATGCTCCTTACAGTCGACAGTACAGAGTTTGTCATGTCATTTAATACGAAAAAAACACTGAATAAACGAAATGCTAACCTGTCCAATCTGGGGGACGAAGGACGAATCTGCTGAGCACCAGGAGTTTCTGTACTTAAGGAACGCGACTTAATAGATGCCGCAAGTGGATCATTAGCATTACCGTCATCTGAGCTCAAACTTGATCCCCGTAATTCTTGTTCGAAGCTAACGGCTCGACTTGAAATAGCTGAAGCCTCATTCATCTCAATGGAGCCGCTGTTCAAACACGAAAGATGACCATTTATTAAAAATCATTTCACATTTATTTCCTTTACAAACACCACACAGGATTAAAGACATGCTGCAGAAGGAATATTAATACTGCCTTCTTTAAAAGCAAGTAATATCCACTAAGCTCAAACATGACGTTTGACATGTACCAAAAACCAGTAAATTATCTGCATCAACCTAAATCCATTAAAAGTATGTACTTACGAAGGTCGTGAACGAAGGACATTGGAAAAAAAGTTAAAAGCATAGAATACCTGTGGGAATGTACAAGACTGGATAATTGACTGGCACGACTTGATCCGCCACGTGGACTTCTGGATGTTAAGTACATCATGCCAGAACCTTCCTCTTCATCGACTTCAGCAGGAAAATCCACTGGTTCCTGCAAGTTCAGCATTAAAAAACACATAAAAATCATACAAACATGTTAAATATGATTTCAGGTCACACTGAAATGATGGGATACAAAAATATTCGCAAGCTTCTAAGCAAATTGGAAACGGGAGGGCATTGACTGAGATTAAAAAGATATTAGAGCTGTCCAAAATATTCCCACATTTTTCAAGTCAGAGTACCATCAAATATTCATTAAGGAATCAACTTGAGTGGTTAGCGATCAATATCCATTTACATGATCACACGTGAATCAGATGTAGTTATTGTTCTCTAATCATTTTCTACTCCCTTATTGCAAGGGTGATTTTATTACTCAACAACTAAATGTAAATTAAATATACCTATGTACATTATAAAAGTTTCTTTGCCAAACTACAACATGCCAGTTTCAAATAAAAATATGAATGATTGACGGATACATTAGAAACAGATCCATTTGTAAATAAATAAGACAACTCCTGCCACAGTGCTGTTGTTGAAGGTGCAACGATCGATGACTAAACTTTGAATTTGAATACAACTTACATGTGATTTCTCTTTGGCTTCTTGATATAGTTTCTGAGCTTTTCTGATATGTTCTAGCCACTGACGAATCAATTTGGGTTCATTATTTGAATGAAGTGATAGGGCTGCACTGGCTGTCCCATACTCGTTGAGATACACAAGTCCGAGTGTGGAAGGATCCTTGGAGAACTCACGACAGAGAAGACGATCCACGATCAGTGGCTGACGGATTACTTTCATCTTCTCACCTTTACGACCCACCGGCTTGCAGATGAGAAGCATATCGGTGAAAAGGAAGCAATGAACATCCATCTAAAAACAGTAAAATTAATATTGGCTTTACATTCTATGTAGTCAAGTGTAGATTAAGATTACTTTTACTTTTAATCGTACATAGATGCTTTCAAGGGCAAATACTCTTTGCTGCATTTTATTATTAGTGAAGTCAAGTGGTTAATATTTCACTTGTATAATAAAATAAATTTAATCTTAATTAAATGGGACACTATCATGAACCTATGAGACTGGTCACTGGTCTGCGCAAAATGTGATTTATATTGTTGATTATTTCAAGCAAGAAATACCAACTACGGAAACATTCCCTGAAATATTCCTACAGGTTATTGATTCGTTTCTGGAAATGTTGCCCACGTCATTGCTGGGCGGGACTAAAGTTACAGCCAGTCCAGACCAGACTGTGCTGTGCTCAGTCCTCAGTCTACTCCTCTACTCTCCTACTTTAAATAGTACAAAAAGAGGTACCCAGAAGCCATAGAGTGATTTACCGGAGCGGGAATACTCAAACACGTATAATGCGCATTTTTGGCTCCTGACGATCTGACATTTGACTAAAGTTTAGAGTTTGTAGTTTTGAACTCAACTAGTACAAATTTTTTGTAGTCAATGATTGATCGTCCGGAAACACGTGGAACGTGATTCAGATATAATAGTAACTTTCTTTTCTAATGTGGTGCGTTTACTAAAGTGATAGTTTTTTGCAATAGCCTAACCTACATAATTTCGTGTGTGATACAATGGCACCCAACATTGTGAAGGAATTGCAAGCCAAAGTGGAACTTCTAGAGAAGAGTAACAACACGCTGACCGAGCGCTTACTTCAGACGGAACATAAAGGTCAGCATTTAAAAAGGGCCAAATGTATTTTAACTTCTAGTTCTACGATGATTTAATTTGTGATTTTTTTGTCCGCACGCTGGTGCAGTCGGAATTTTGTTCCAATGGGCAATGTCTTTCCCTGAATTGGCGGCATCCGAAGGCTTGGCTAAGTTTAATGTTCACACTTCCCATGACCGTGAGACCAATCATGTGAACCATGAAAAAAGCAGACCAAAGTCACAAAGAATTGGGAAAAAAGTCAAAGTGGACCAACCTCAAGCCCCACAACCTCAGCCTCAACCTCCGCCACAACAGAAACAATCACCCGGGTAAATAATAATCGACTAGGGAATTAGACGGTATGCATGATATAATTGGTAATTGGTAATGTAAATGTTTTAATGAAATTCGGCAGGTATGATCATTAGTGGTTATTTATCAGATATTACATTTCAAAATAAATTCTCAGATTTGAAGACACCTAATAGAAATAGAGCAGTAGAGATCAGTCGGGTAAACGCTTGTTCTGCACATCATGATAATAATCACGGTTATAGTTACTTTGATTTTACTTTTGTAGGCGCCGTCGCAGCGGAAAATACGTGGACTACTCGACTTTTTTGGAAAACAACGACGCTGAACTAATTGACCTGAGTTCAGGTGAGCTTCATTACTGTATTATATGCATTCGTGTTTTTGATTCGCAAAAGATATTTCAACTAACTGCAGTAACATTTAAATATCTCATTCTTATGTTAACACTTTCGTGAGTGTAATAAACCGATTTATAATAAATATATTGCCAGACGTCGAAAGTAAGAAACGTAAGATATCCATTCCAAGGCGCTATTCAGACTCATCTGGAAAAACTGTTTCTGGAAGAGGGAAAATGATTACTCGTAGGTAAGTGACGCAGTAGAATTATTAATACGGGGTGCATCCACATTGTTTCACTGAACTATGTTCAGATTCCCATTTTTTATGCCACAGTGATGTCTACATATTAATAATTTCGATTCTACTAGCATTCCAAAAACTGTATCAGCCACTGAAGACAATTTCGTCGATGTAGAAGATGGAGTAGAGGGCGAGAAATTCGAAGATCTTGAGCACGTAGTATTACCCATAGTACACATTTCAGAATCTGAGCCTGGGAATTTCACAAATGACGAGTTTTCCAAGGATGAAAATGATCTACAGGAACTACCGGATACGGAGGAAAGTGATGATGGCAAATCCACAGATCCAAAATCACCCAGTAAGGTAGTTAGTATAAATGGGAAATTCCATTGTGAATTTTGTGGAAATTCTTATGCATATGCTCATGGATTGAATCGCCACGTTAATGCTGTTCATACAAGAGCTGTAGAGTTCAAATGTAAGGTTTGCTCAAAAGCCTTCCTTCGTCGAGATAGATGTAAAAGCCATGAGGCTTCCTGTGAAGGAATTGCATAATACTTATGACTGAGATTGTATGTACTTTACTCTACTGCATAATTCGCAAGTTTTTCTACCAGTTTACATACTTTTGAAGATCTCCGAGGAATAATGTTATAGACCTTTTTCTTTACGTTGTACTATATATTGTTTTACTGAATTACCTCTGTATATAATTTGATTACGTACTTGTGACTGAATCGAATTCCTGTTTGGACATTTTTGTACTATAATCTTCGGAAAATCATTATATTTTAGTTTTAAGAATTTAGTAGGCTACCAAAAACGTTTATTGACCGTGTGTTAGGTAAAGGTGTATGACTGCAAATAATATGAACAAATGTTATTCGTGAAACTGTTTTGTGATTTGTCTCTAACTGTACTACTGTTAATCAAAAATACCAATGAGTTGATTCATTACTTTTATTACTGGACTATATTTTATTAGGAAATAAATACTGAAGATTTTATACTGAACGTTTCAGTAGTACTTTATACTCTGAGTGTTAAAACTTTTTGCATAGCTCATCTGTTCTTCAATTTCTGTGTTATTGTTTCTGTCATAAAAATAAAAATGCATGTCGATTTGAATAACAAATGTGCATACTGCATATTATAATAGGCCCCGTAACGTGAGGAAGGTTGTTGGACGTTGGACTAGGACCTGGACTGGACCATGATGTAAATACCAACGCAAGTAGCTACGCAAGGAAAAAATATTTTTTGACATCCAATAGGAAAAGGGCGCGAATCTTACAACAGCGAAATGTTGAATAAAATCAACACTTTGTTTTACGTGAGTGAGTTGTGAGTATAAGTGACAGTGACGTTACTTTATTCAAATATTCAAACTATTAATACTTAATTGTAACAAAAGCTATAATTAAACTTGCAGTGTTACTTATGGCATTTACAAAAAAAACTGTCACATATACGTCTATAGTAGCACTAACTGATGCACAGTTCAAATTCAAACCGGGCAGGGACGACAACAGAAGTGATTTACTTTCATATTTTACCAACTGTTTAGATTTCCAGTCAAAACTAAATTCAGAAAAATGTGGTTTGAAGTCTAGTTGAAGTGCCTAATTTAAAACATCTTTCTGGATTACTCAGCCTATCCTTCCGTGTTTTCACTAGTACGAAATAATTTCGATCAAAAACAACAAAATACAGCCGATCAAGTTCGTCAATATTACCAGTCACCTGTGGGTAATCGTTAAAAATGGGTCCTAAAAAGGTAGACAGTATGCAAAGGGAAATAGATGCCTTACATAAGAGGCAAGGAGAGTTAGAATCATCACTGAAAGCTGTTGAAGACAGATTGGTCGACAAAAGTAATCAGTTCGATAAAATTGAACAAGACTTACATCAGATGAAACAAAAGTGTAAGCTTTGTATACGTGGTTTTAAATTAACTTTTGACATTTAATATCACACTTCCGTTGACCTAAACTGTAGCCAGCTTAAATTCTTTTATCTTCGGATGTTTGAAAAAGCATCCAAATTATTAGGTGTGATAACTGTAATGTAATAGATTTTTACTTTGATTCTAAAATTATAGTTCAGTCATTGGTACAATGGTTGCATCAAATTCCAAGATCGATGCCACAGAGTATATTGTCATCTGTGCTCCAGGTCCAACCAGAATTAGAGACTACGAAAACAATGCTTACTGTTGCACGAGAATTGCCTCAAAATCAGTAAGTTTCCCTGCCTATCTTTGTTTTTCATATTTTGTATCCGCACTGAGTATTAGTTACCAAAACCATTCTTTTGACTCTTGATTGGAGCCGTGTGAAAAGTTTATACTATATGGGTTTATACTATACTCGTCTTTGTTGCTTTCAATCAGAGGTGTTAAGGCATCAAAACAGGTCAGTTCCGAGCCAAGTTTGTCGGATAGTACAAGGAAAAGTCGATCACTTCTTCAATTGACACAATCGACTGGGCCAAAACTGTCTACTGTTCCAACAAACAAAACAACGAAGAATATCCCTTCAGGTGTCTTTCATTAATCTTTACCATATTTTAACCGACAAGAAGTAGTAATTGCTATATTTGCAGTAACAAGTAATTATCGTTTTTTGGGGAATGATAGAAACTGTTCCTCAGCATGTGAGTACAACACCCGGTGGAAGGTTGCTGAGAAACCAGAGACTAAGAATCATACAGACTGAAACAGTTCCAGTTAATGCCGAATTAACTCAACATTTAAATAAAGAAACGAGCTCAAAGCCCCTCAAGACGTATACTAGAAAGGAAAGCCAGCCTGAACCTGTAGCAAGCACATCAATTTCTCCATTGAAGTAATTCTGTTTATAAATATACTTCGTAATTACATGCAAGAAACATTATTCTCTGGGAACATTACTTCCAGTATATAATTTTTCTTTAGATACTTGAAAAAGCATGATTCGGAAGAAGAGTTGGAGTTGGAATGCATGGATAATGAAACAACGGAAGAGGACCAATTAACGAAAGATCCTCTTGAAACAACTGATGTTTCAATGTCACTGCCAAGCATCGACCTTATTGAAATTCCTGAACCTTCAAATTCCAGTGGCAAACTAAATATAGAAAATGGAGTAATTCACAAGGTTCGTAGGAATAGGCCTCATGTTTCAAGCTGGAAAAATAAAAACGAATTCAAATGTTCGGTATGTGGAAATCAGTATTCTGCCCGCAGTGGGCTGGCACGCCATATGAACAATCATACAAGACGAGTGGAGTATCCATGTCAGCACTGTAGTATAGTATTCCTTCGTAAGGACAGGCTAAATATTCATCAGCAAAGCAGACGGTGCCGGGGTTCAAAAGTTCACAAAGGGGCTCCAGGAAAAATTAAACTCGACTTCCCGGGAATCAATTTTTACACCTAAGCTGCTGTTTTTGTTTCTGTTTGGCTATATGGACATGACTGTTAATTACTACTGCACATTTTATAAAAGTGCAGCTACTGAATACGTAAATATACACAATCATTTTGATTTCTTACTAATCTTGGATCTTTTTACCACCTAGTAATTTACAAATGAAGGTTTGAGTGCCCATTTGTGTAGTGTATTACGTAAAATACTTAAGATATAATTATGTTATAGAAAAGCAAATTAATAGATTCTAGTTTTGATCTGAATTATGTAAAAATCTTACAATAAGATGCCCTCTAGCTGTATGTGTGGAAAATACGGGTTTTGTCAACTAAACTGTAGTACTTCCCTTATCCTATCTACAATCTACAACATCACTTCGTTGTTGATATTCATACTCCATGCCTATGAAATATTACTATAATTACACGAAAGTAGTAAGCTAAGAATTGTTAATGTAGTATTTATATGCGAAATAAAGTACTTTCATATACTTTTATATGAATTCGATGCAAAGGAAGACAAGTCGAGTATCAACGGATTATTACATACCTTGGAAGTAAACGAGTCTTTTATTTTTAGATCGCCTTCAAACAACAGCCACCGTTTCGAAGACCGACAACCGGGCATAGGATGGAATAGGTCCAATTTTGAATGAGATTTGACCAGTGACTCTAATTCCTCCTCTCGTGTTTCCTTTACCAAAAAGCAAACAGAGATTTAAATCATTAACTATTTTCATTGAATCCCCATACCTTTAAAACTACCGATTACATATGTCCTTCCATTAAAACATTAAGGTATCACTTGTCTGTCCTTCAACTTACCACGACATCATAACATTCGATTCTATCTGCAATAGCTTGTAATCTCTCAGCATCCTGACGACTTCTAAGAGTTCCATTAACACTTTTAACGAATCTCTCCACACTCGTAATCTGTAAAAAGGCATAGGTATTATTTAATCAGTCTCTTCATTTGTCAGCACCAAACTAAAGTCAGTACGGCATAGCATTTCTATCCTCCTCTATACACATTACATCTGTAACATATAAAAACTAAAGTAGCGTAAAATAAAAACCAGCACTGAAGAAAACATTCTTTATCATATTTTTACACATGAAGTTCGTAGACAAGGACTAATCGTCCGAAAGTAATCCAAAATATAATCGTTAATAGGAAACATGTCTCTTCATGTTATTGCAATTATATCTTAAGAATCACAGCACAGGAAAAAATGAAGTTGGTAAAAAGTTTACCCCCTATCAGTCAAAAAAAGGTGAAAGGGGACATGCCCGTGGAATAAAAAATAAATATTCTTTTTATACAGGCTAAAATTGATTCCTCTGAGGATTATCCGTGAAACTCTATTGAAAAGTTTGTCATCAACTTCGAATCGATATCCTCATGCCATTCTTCCACTGGGTCTCTTTCCAACCAAGATGGATACGTTGAGGAAAGAAAGAAGAGGAAAAAAGTATTTGGAAGTAATTATAGGACGGTCTGTTAGATTGTGACACATAGCAATACCAACACATACCATTTCCTCAAGACATCTTCTTTGTTCAGCATCTTCTGTATGACGCAGGATGGCTTTGAGTAGAAGCGAGTATTTGGTCATCCGTTGCATGGGGCGGACAAGGATGTCCATAAGTCTCAGCCTGTTGCACTCCTTTCGTGTCTCGCACCACTGCACACAAAAACGTTGTCACATTAATAATACAAAAAAGCAAGATAACTATCTATAAATACAACAATCACAACTTTCACAAAGTTTACAATGCCAAAGTCTAAAAACTATGAGAATCTCTTCGTCCGAATTCGAGATTTATAAATATATATATATAAGTTTATTGTTTGTTTGTTTGGTTGGTAGCTACATGAGTAAAGGACATACCGCAAGATATGCTTTAAAATGCTCATTTTCTTGATACTTCTCCCGGCAATACTGTTGACATTTTGTCTGGTCCAAGCAATACCGTGTATAGGGTTGACATGTACTTCCAAACTATAGAATTTTTAAAGAAAAATTATCATTTCACACTATTAGTTGTACGTTTCATCTTCTACATGAATTTACTGATTACAAATTATAAAGTTATTTCTATTGATACCATTGCCAATTTAAAGTAATTACCTTGAGAAAGCCATTTCGAAGTTCTTGAGGTTGAAGAGGTTGCTTCGTATCTCTGGCTTTTTGAACCATTGGAAGGATACAATCAAGCCACAGTGTTCTGTTGGCTGTGTAAATATCCGGAATGTTGCTAAACAATTTATCTCGGTCAATCTCATTGAGAATGTTCGCTGACTGAAGATTGTACAGACACGCCAAGAATAGCTGTAAATAAACACAGTAATACAATAGACACACATTCTTACATGACGCACATTTTTTTTCTTACGTGATTTCAAATTTTTCCGTAAATAGATTTTCACAAAAAGGATACAAAAATAGCTACTACTCTACGTACCTACAACTCTATTCTAAATAACTGTTAATCATAAAATCCTATCTAAAAATGGAAGTGAAAAGGAGCTTGAATAAGTATACAATCCGTCTCTATTGTCTTTCCCTCGTAACATTTTACAGTCTTGAATTTTTCCGTGCAGTTATGTAATTTAAAATCAATTTTTTTCTGACGTGGAACGTAATCCTATCAATACCTTTTTTGACTACAACTCGGTAGCAACCTCACAATACATATATAAAAATCTTACAGAACTTTCAGAGAACTAAGCAAATGATTGTATACCTAGGTACGTAGATTTGCCTCTACACACTCTCGTGTAGTTTTCAGTGATGGAAAAATATCTCCTGATCTGTGATTATTGTCCTGACACTGACATTGATATGAGCATTGATATTGTGATTTTGATGACTGTACGTTGTTACGATAACTTCTTCGATTCTATCAGTTTTGCTTTCATGAAAATTTAAGACCGAAAACCGATAAGCTTTTAAAAAAAA
>JAAXYX010001460.1:0-22955 GCA_036851915.1 Ptenothrix huangshanensis | reverse complement strand
TACAGACCCGGCGCTTATTCGTGCCCCGGCACTTATAGCAACATTGTGCTTTTTAACCCGGCGCTTATTTGCACCCGGCGCTTATACGCGACCCGGCGCTTATTCGACACAATACGGTATATATAGGTATATACATAGAGAGAGAGCACACTGTCGCATTTCCAACACTGTAGATTTACTGAATTATGAAATGCTCAAATACTCAAACGCCAATGTAATGTAGGGAGGGAATGAGTCAAAGGAAGCAAGTATGATGAGCACGATGATGATACATTCAAATTTAAATGTGATTAAGACATGCTTCCAGGACGCGGACGAGAACGAGGACGTGGACGAAGAGGCAGGAAGCTTGGCGGAGAAACTGTGAAATGAGATTAAGTATATAATGTTGTTCTATAATTACAAATATAAATACAAATATATGCATAGGTAGTGAGGATGTAGAGGAGGAAGGCGAAGGCGAAGGCGATGGACTCGAACTACCATGATGATCATGAGAATACGAAATGGAGTTAATAGTTGCAAAATAAGTGGAGGAGACACAAATTGTCTAATAAAATTAGAATGTTCTCATAACCAAATAAACTTCCGTGAATCTCATGCACTGACTCTCCTACTTTCAGTCAGTCAGTCAGTCAGCCAGTCAGTCAGTGAGTCTTCCTTTCTCCTCCTCTCTCTCTTACTTTCCCTTATAATAGGTAGAAATGCAATCTTCTCTCGGTCCTGGGATACATTTCGCTATGACGATCATCACGATCATGACGATCATGATGATGATGATGATGGTGATGAGGATGATGATGATGATGATGATGACGATGAGGATGATGATGATGAAATAGGGAGAGGACGGGGAATGTGTGGATACATTGACAGGGCTACTAATAAGGACGTTTGGAGTCTGTGTGGTGAGAGAGTGGAGTCTAGTAGAGAGTGAAAGAGCTCGAGGCAATACAAGAGAAATGGAGAAAGTAGAGTGTAGAGTGTAGAGTGAAGCTCTTTGGGGTTTGGTGGGAGTTTGGTTTCGTATGGTTATGATATGGTAGTGTGCTCTCTCTCTCTCTCTCTATCAGTATACAATTGTACAGTTGTACAGTGCAGTGCAATGTGACGGTTGTTCAATTCTTAAGGCTTTATGGTTGAATGGTGTGCCCTATTTCTATGCGTAGATATACTGATATGTAGTTATGTGGAAAATGTGAATGCATTGACTGAAGGATACCATACCATGATTTTCTTTTCTCTCTTTTCTCCCTTGACTTGATGAACAGTGTATTTCTGGGGGCGAGACGAGTGTTCTGAATACAAATTACTCCTGTGAATGCTTGGAATGGTACGTCCGGAGTGAGTCAGACGACAAGGAAGAAAGTTTGAGCGGTCGTGGGAAATGTATTCGTCGAGACTGGCTTACTCGTGACATCCTTGTAGTCATTCAAGTGGCGTCTATCGTGGCTGCGGGTGGAGTTGCAATTGCCACTTTTGCACAAAGAAAGACAAAGGTGAATTACTTACTCTGTCCTTACTTATATTCTCTTACTTTAGCTATCTCTCCTTCATTTTCTTTCCTTTCCTTCCCTTCATTTCTCCTCCTGTCCCCTGCTTTCTCGCCGGTCTCCCTTCCTTCCGAACCAACCCCCTCTTCACACTCTCCTCAAACTGAACTGGAACAGGAAAAAACCCTGTGCCTCTTCCGTCCAGACTTGTGTACACTGTAAAAATTAAAGCATCTCGAGGCCAAAAACCTACTTGTATTAGTACATACTTGTATTAGCACTTTCTTTTTTATAATTTGCAAGCGTATGAAATTCATCGTAAATTTGTTGAAAATATGTAGGTCTTGGAGTGAAAAATGCAATCGAGATGCACTTTTAATTGATGCTGAAGTAAAGTAAAGTAAAGGAATTAAAAGGCATGTAAGAAATCGCGACACGGTTTTTAAATATTTCCAATTTTTTGTTTTGCACTTTTTAAAATCGTCCATTTTTATAGTTTGTACATACGTTTTGAAGTCCACTATTTTTTCTTTTTTTGTAAATTTTAAAAATGTAGTTTTCCTTTTATGTACTTCTGTAAAAAGTATTTTTTCTTTTTTTACACTTTTCCAAACGCCTGTCTTTCTTTTTTGTACCTTTTCAAAGAGTGTTTTTCCTTTTTTTTACTTTTTCAAGACTTCAGTTTTTTTCTTTTTGGTGCTTTTTTAAACATCTGTTTTTTTCTTGTTTGTAATTTTTTACGATGACATCTTCCACTTAAAGATGCACTCTAGATGCAAAGATGTACTTTTAGTGAATTTAAAATGCACTTCAGATGTGCCAAAATTGTAAACAAGTTAATAGTAAAAAAGTTAACGATGGAAATAGTAAATGGTGGTTGAAATTTTGATTTAAAAAGACAGTAGCAAATACGAGTATGTTATTGGCGTTTCAGATGTATCTTTTTCTGTTGCGAGACTGTTCAATTTTTGCAGTGTACATAGACACCAAGCTAGTACATGGCTGGTCCACTAAATTCCTTCATCCTTCCACAAGTGAGTGAGTCAGCGTGACTGACACAGTCGTCTGAGACAACCCATGTCCTCCGTCCTCTCCTCTGTCTTTCCCTTGTCACTCACAACTTATTTATTTTATTTCGTTTCATTTCGTTTCACTTTTATTCCTTTCGTTTTAACTGCACGTGCTTCTTTTAGCTGAGCGGTTTTACCATTTACCGTTTGTACCATTTCACCGTTTTTACGTTTTTCCACTTCACTCCGTGGTCTGAACGGTTTCTCACAGTTATTTATGCTTTTTTTATTCTATTTTCATTTTCATTTTTACAATGTTCCCATGCCCCCTTCCCTCTCTCCCTCCTTCATTTCCTTTGAGAAGGAGTTTAAAATTCTTAACCTTCTCCTCCATTTTGTTGCTTCTTTCTTTGGTTTGACTCAATTGTAGTCAGTACTTGGTCTTGTGTATTCCTTCTCTTGTTCTTCGTGCTCTTGTTCTTCTTCTGCCTAACGATAAGTAAGCTCATGATTGCTCCTGCTCCCACATTTCCATTTCAATTCTTATTGCACCAATTTCACTTTTACTTTTTTTCCAACGCACAAACGGGCAATTTGGGCTGTACATAGGTACACTCTCCAAACTGCAAGTCCGGAATTTTAAGTGGAAAGCCAATTTTCTCAAGTCTTCTTTTCAAACTCATCCACAAATATTTAGAGATTATTTCGAAGTCATTCAGTGAATACAAATATTAATCAGAGAGTTAAGATTCTCTTGTTCTTTGATTTTTTCTCAGATTGTACATTGTAAAAACTAAAGTATCTTAAAAGAGGAAAAAATGTATCGAGTATGATGAAAGGAATAAATAACTTAGTCGTACTTAGTATGATTATGCTTGCAGTTAAAATGCATCGTAAGTGTATCACAAGTGCATTGAAAACGCATCTTGATAAAGTTTTTGAAAATGTTGAAGTTTGTATTTTGCATTTTCTTAGTCTATTTGCTTCGTTTCGTTTTTCATTATGTCTATATTTTCATTTTTTTAATTTTTTAAAACGTCAATGTTTTCATTTTCTCACTTTTTCAAAACCTCTTTTTTTAATTTTTTGTGCTTTTTCAAAACGCCAATTTTTTCATTTTTTGTTATTTTTTAAAACGTCTATTTTTCATTATGTGTACATTTTCAGAACCTCTTTTTTTCATTTTTAGTGCTTTTTCAAAACGCCTGTTGTTCATTTTTTTGTACTTTTTCAAAACGTCTATTGTTCATTTTTTGTACTTTTTTAAAGCGTCTATTGTTAATTTTTTGTACTTTTTTAAAACATCTATTTTCTCTTTTTCATCCTTTTCTTCCGGCACTGGGAGATCAAATTTAGATACCTTTTGTTGCATTTTAGATACACTTCAAATTTTTAGATGCCCTTGGTTTTTAGTTAAATTTGAAATTTACCCCAAGGGCGTTCATAATTGCACTAAATACGTCTCTCTCTTTGGCTTTTTACATCCACCAGTTTTTACAGTGTACCTACCCAGACACATAAAAAAGTATAAAAGGGAAAATGTCTTGCCGGGTTGCTTCTAGCTGTAGACCAAGAGTTAGAGAGAGAGAAAGGACATAAGAAGGAAATACTGGGAACAATCATACTAAACGGGTATTATTAGGAAGTGTCCTACATTTTTTCTCACTTCCTCTTTTCCGGCTCCGGTTGGAATTTAATTGAGGAGATGGATGGATGACTTGCGGATGTCGAGTGAGTGGTGCGTATCCATATTGGTAAGTATGCAGTAAGGTGAAGTCGAATTCACAGTTGCTGCCACAGTCACACTCATCGTCGCCACAACTTACCTATTTCAATTTCCTTTGGCGGTTCGGTTGGTTGGCAATGGCTCTCGCTCTCGCTCTGGCTTGGCTTTGGCTTTGGCTTTGGCTTTCCCTAAGTTGCTTGTTTGTTTGTTTCTCTCTCGCATTAATATTCATATGGCTGTTTCTGTTTCCTAAATTCGTAATCGAAATAGGCGAGAGAGAAAGAGAGAGAGAGAGGAAGAGGAATCTTGGCCGTTTCCTGAGTTCATTTCGATGCATATGTAGCCAGTCAGAAGAGATAGTAAAGTACAAAGTATATTATAGCGTGCATGTTGGTTGTGACAAGGGAACTGTTGACTGTAGATTGTAGCCTGGGCCTTGGATAGGAAGCAAGAGAGAAGAGACACATGTGAGTATGTACGTAAGGTACTTTGGTTTGGGTATAGGTATATATGGACAAGTGGTGGAAGGGAAGGGAAGGGAAGGAGACAGGAAGAGAAGAGAAGAGAAGAGAAGAGAAGCAAAGCTTACCACGAGCCACAAAATGATAGGGAATTACAATAAAATTAGCATGAGTAGGCCAACTCGTAACCCCCAAGTCATCAAGGCTTTTAGCTTGCCGAGAGTAAGTCGAGTTGAGTCAGGAGCGAGAAGCTTTTTACAGTCCTCCTAGTCTCGGTGTCCTTGTCGTTGTCGTTTTCGTTGTCGTTGTCTTTGTGGTTGTTGCCCTTACATATCTGTAAGTAGTAGGTAATATAGCCAGTGGTAGGTAGTTAGGAGCAAACAAACAAAGATACATACATACATACATGCATACATAGTTGCGAGGCCAACCCTCGATTTGTTTTGTTGTCTTGTGGCGTGGCATCATAGCATGTGTGGGAGCTCGTCCTATCATCTCAACTCACATAAAACATGGTAATCAAATTCAATGCAATGTTCTAAAATGATGGGTGCGAGCGAATCTAATAACAATTGGCATGCATTTATTCATTACTCTCGAGCAGACGATATTTCTCCTCATCCACCAACCATCCTATGTACTCTTCCAACGAACGTCAACGTGCAAAGGATCCCATTCAAATTCACCCTTGTACTTTTCCACAAGAGTTAATTCACAGAAGAATATATTCACATAGCTACTACATAGTACCTAGGCTACCTATTCATACTAGGCTTTTTTCCTACCTTAACCTAGCCTGGCCTGGCCTGGCCTGGCCTCTGTCACTTACACTTGCTGTACAGTACCTACCTACATATGTCTCCAATCCTCAGACAGGTTGACTTTTCTTTTCATGATTTTCTCTGCTCGTGAGAGCATCCAGCATGTGTGCGGACAATGGGTGAAACTAAAAGTGCCCAACAAGTATGTTGATAGGATGAGTCAAGTCGAGTCGAGTCGAGTCGAGTCGAGTCGTATAGTTAGTATAGTAAGGAACTTAGATCGTAGTTTGGTCCTTGAGTGGATGTTTGCTTATAAAATTTTATTGGCTTCACGTTTCTCTTTTCGCCAACGGAGCGTGCCGGTGTTCGTCTCAGTGTCAGTAGTCAGTCTTGAGTTTCTTCGAGGTTTCCCATAGTCTTACGTTAGCAATAGCAAGGAGAGAGAGAGAGAGAGAGAGAGAGAGCGGAGATGGAGACGGAGTGGAAGGATGTGAAGCTATAAGTATCCCAAGTATGTACAGACAATAAGTTGTTTTATGGCCGTCTATCTCAAGTTCCTGTACTCTCGGCAGTTGCTCAAGTAGTTTGGTGTATACATTGTGCATGCACGGTGCAAGACATGATCACATGTCTTCCTTCTCATTCTACTTTTCTACCTTGCTCTTCCTCCGCAAAAGCTCCCGCTTTTTCATTTGCTTCCTTTGTTGCCTCGGTCTGAGATGTTGCTTTTCCTTCGTTCGTGGGCATCTGTATTCTGTATTCTGTATTGCATTGCATTGCATTGCAATGCATTGTATTGTATTGTATTATATTGTGTTGCTGTTGCTGTTGCTGTTGCTTTTCAATCGACATAGTTTTATTTTGACGCTTATAGGATACTAAGGTAGTTAGATTGATATAGGAAGAGATGGAGGAGAAGGAGGAGGAGATGGAGGAGGGAGATGTCTTGATGGTGAGTGAAGGAGACCAGTGTACTTGTGCTTGTACTAGTCCTGGTGTTTGTACAGTGGGAGCAAGAACGGCAGTTGCCATGCTGTTGTTAGGGAATAGGTAGGTAGGTAGTTGAGCATATATAATTATATATAAGTAATGTAGGTGTATATACACACAGGGATATCTCAACTGATATTCCATTTCCATTTCCCATTCACATTCACTCCTCGACATCATGTCATCCTCGCCTTCTTTATTGAGCTGTCTTCCGATTACTGAAGGCAGAAAAATCCTCCTTTAATTATTTACTCGGCAATTCCATTTTTCATTCCGCTTTCCATTTCCATCTGCCTTTGGCTCAATGTGCGGAGAATAAAAATAAAAAATCACTTTATTGGTTATTACTGTGAGTGTGAACGTATGAACGTATCCTGGATCGTTATGTTAGCGTCTGGCTGGAGCTCACATCTTGTCCTGTCGTGTCTTGTCTTGTCTCGTATTCAAGGGTGTGCATGGGTAGCTATACAGAGGTATATCTAGTAGCGGCACTAGGCGCTGGCCACGTAGTCCTAGGAATATGCACAAAGGATTTTTAAAAATATACTACCCACCTTTTTAACATTTCCACGCAAAAGAAGCAGTTTTTTTCATTTATACGAGAAGGCGCCGTTTTTTAAACTTATAAGAAAGCGACATAGTTTTTTAAAAAATGTATTCGCAAACAACGCAGTTTTTTAAATTTACACAAAAACAGCTCAATTTTTTAAAAGTGTACGCGAAAAAGACGAAGTCTTTTTAATTTATACGAGAAGGCGCCGTTTTTTTTAAATTTGTAGGAAAATCTTACAGTTTGTTTTAAATTTATTCAAAATCGACGCAGCTTTTTTTAAATCCACACAAAAATGGCTCAATTTTTTAAAAGTGTACATGAAAAAGACGCTGTTTTTTTTTTAATTTTTACGAGAAGGCGCCGTTCTTTTACATTTGTAGGAAAATGACACAGTTTGTTTTAAATTTAATCAAACAATTTTTTTTTAAATTCACACAAACACGACTCGAATTTTTAAAAATGTACACAAAAAAGACGTCATTTTTTAAATTTACACGGAAAAGGCGATTTTTTTTAATAATTTGCACTAGATAGGATGCAGTATTTTAAAAGTTTTACACCGGATTAGATCAAGTTTTTAAAGAAGTGCGCCTACATTCTAAATCCTGCGGACGCTACCAGATATACATATACGAATTCAGTCTGTGCATCTCAGCACATAATTATTTAAGTTTATATACCTACTTTAGGTAGGTATGTATGTATGTACGTGTATGCACCATGTCCCAAAATAGACAAGGTTCCCGAGCACAACTCAACATTGTCATATGTACAATGTCTATTGCCGGCTACTAACGACTACGGCTATGACTACGACTAACGACTAAAAGGAATAACGACGAACAAATAACCAATAAAGAATAACAAGGACATGGGAAGCGTGCGGATGAAAATGAAAATGAAATTATTCATTGCACATAAGTATCGTTTCGTGGTATCGTCTTCTTCTTGGCGTCTTGGATCCATTATTGTTTGACACGAACACCATTTCTTTTTATGTGCAGCTATACATGCATATCTTCATTTTCCTTTTGCTTCTACTCCTCGTCTTTCCTTTTGCTTTTACTCTCACCATTGCATTGCTCTTCCCTCTGCCTGCCTGCCTGCCTTTGCCTTTGCCTTTCCCTTATACTCCGGCTAGTCGTCCTGTGAATGGAAAATGCTATTAATTTTGTATTCATATTTACTTTGGCAGGCAGAGAGGCGAGTTACTGTTGCTTCTTCGTCTTCCCACACTTTTCTCCTTTCTCACTTAAACTTGTGCATGTACATAGTGAGCTTACGCTCTCATTTTCATGAACTACATAGGTACTTTATTTACATGTTTTTTATATTGTCACTTTCTACTTGCTCAGTCACTACTCATGAGAACCACAGCCAGGACCAGAACCAAAACCAAAACCAAAGCCAGAAACAAAGCCAGAGCCAGAGCCACCCTTACCAAAACTAAAATCCAGTGCAAGGTTGAGAAGGGAATGAGAACCAAGAACCAAGACACAATTCTCCGATCACCACTTTAATTTTGAACAGTTTCTTCATTCCGTTCCTCCCTTATCCCCAGCTTTGTGAATAAATGAGGTTTCACGGTCTTCCGAAAACACGCAGATGTAGAGACAGAAGGAATAAAAAACACAACAAAAACCAGATTGCTTCCTTCTTTCTTTAGCTCTTCGCGTATCCCACAGATAATTGATCGTTTCAAGCCTTTCATCTTTTTATTATAGGGGTGTATGTAGGTAGTACGAGTAATTACTAGACATTACATTATGTACTACGTCGTAGAGTTGAAAAACTTTTAGGAAAACGAGCAACTCCAAGCATACACAGTTATTAAGAGTTAATTTCATTAGAATGTTAAATGCTCTAAATGCTACTCCTTGGAAATTATACAGAAATTAATGATTCTGATTAGGAGTAATCACTTGTTATGGGTTCAGTTGCTGGCTCTTATTTTTTTATGTGTGTAAGGTACCTAGGTAGGTATGCATTTAGGTTTATTCCCGTCCTCATACGTACACTGGAAAAACTACCTAGATCTGAAAAGGGAAAAATCTACACGTATTGAGTACAATAGGAAAGATGTTAGGATGTATCTCAAGTTTACCTAAAGTACCTACCTTTATGTAAAAATCTAAAGGGTAGTTAAAACAGCAAAAAGCATATGTAGCGCATCTCACAGTCCAAGATGCGTTTTAATGCGTTTGTACGTAAAAATATAAGTAGGTAGTTTCGAAAAGCTGTAAAAAATTAAAATTGACGCTTTTTCCAAAAAAAGTCCAAAAAGGAAAAAATAGAAGTTCTGAAAAAGTACAAAATATAAAATATAGACGTTTTAAAAAACTACAAAACAAGAAAAATACATGTAAATTTTGAAAAAGTATAAAAAGGGAAAACTCGAAGCTTTGAAAAAGAGCAAAAAGAAAAAACAGTAATTATGAAACATCCACAATTGAAAAATAAGACGCTTTGAAAAAGTATGAAAAAGAAAAATAGACATTTTGTAAAGTACAAAAAATAAAAAATAGACGTTTTGAAAAACTGCAAAACAAGAAAAATACATGTCAATTTTGAAAAAGTGAAAAAAGAAAAAGCCGAAAATTTGAAACGTCCAAAATTGAAAAATTAGACGCATTGAAAAAGTACAAAAAAAGAAAAATAGTCTTTTAAAAATTTCCAAAAATAAAAAATAGACGTTTTGAAAACTTAAACGTATGAAAAAAAGTTTTTTAAAAAAACAAAAAAAAGTAAAAAAAAATAGACAGCGTCAAAGCATTGAAAATAAAACGGGCGTTTTCAAAAATCCTGTTTCGCATTTCATGGCTCGTTTTAATGCGTTTATAATGCACGGAAGATGCATCCTAATTACAAGCATCATTAGCCATTCAAAATAAAGATAGGATTTTAGCGCTTTAGATGCCTGTATTAAGGCTACTTAGTTTTTACACCATACTATACCCAGGCTACTGGTCGTTGTCGTGTTAGTACCTTGCTCATCTCCCGTGGAGTATTCTACAACTGAATATTTTATCATTAGAGAAGAGAAACTAGTGTGGTAGTCTAGGCGGGGAAGGAAACTAGAAGACTTTATAATGCCTCCTCCAGTTCTACATAGCTCATCAGTTCGTGAGTCAAGTATATGTAAAGCTTAGGAGAGGGCGAGAGAGATACAAGAGTATCTCCGTGCGAAGCTGGTGATGGAAAAGAGAAAGGGAGCTGAAGGTATCTAAATAAAGTAAAACTCTCTCGACTTGTTTGACAAGATTGGAAAGTTGTGGTGGAATGGAAGTGAAAAGTGACTGGATGAGAAGGGAAGGTAGACTCGGAGTGGTGGAAAGGGATGCCTATGTTGGTATTAATTTGATGGACAGGAAATGGTTAAAGTCTTTGGCAACTTTGAGTTTTTTCCCCTTGACTGGTAGTGGTGCATGTTCATCTAATGAGTATTTAATGCTGAAATTAAATAGCTACAGACCGCTCAATTTTCTTCTTCGTTGATCTCGCTTTCCTCTTATCCTTTGATTAGTTGGTTCTGTTGGTTTGCTGCTTCTTGGACTCTTTCAGTAGCGTAACTAGGCATAGGTCACGAAGTCCTAGGCCTACAGAGGATTTTTAAAAAATCCAGTTTTTTGAATTTACATGAAAACGGCGCATTTGTTTTTAAATTTACACAAAAGAGACGCAGTTTTTTAACATTTACACGAAAGAGACGCAATTTTTTTATAATTTACAATAAAGAGACGCAGTTTTTTTTAAAATTTAGAAGAAAGAGACGCAGTTTTTTAAATTTACAACAAAAAGACGAAGTTTTTTTCAAATTCATATAAAAACGAAGGAAAGTTTTTTTAACTTCACACGAAGGAGACGCATTTTTTTGAAATTCATATAAAAACGAGGCAGTTTTTTTAAATTTACACGGAAGAGGCACAGTTTTTTTAAATTCATATAAAAAAGACATAGTTTTTTTTTAAATTTACAAGAACAAGACCCAATTTGCTACGATTTACGCCGGATGAGATCAAATTTTTTCCACACCTACAAAAGAAAATCCTGCAAGCGCTACTGGGCTATTTGGTTGTTGCTTTTGTTGTGGTGGTGACTGAATGAGTTGACAGTGGCAGTGTAGTGTAGTGACAGTGGTGTATAATCGCAATCAACTTGCTTCGTTGTTGTTGGTTACTTTTGCCTCCTAGACTTGTTTCCCTTCACTTCCCCACCCATGACTACACTACTACATACACCGCTGCTATGCTCATACTATACTCTCACAGCATATAGTATTTTGATGACTGCCTATAGTACAGTACCCGTACGTATGTACCTACATACATAAGTCCCGTCTGGTTTTACTTGGTTTGGTTTGGTTTTGTTTGGTTGGGTGGCGTCGAGCTTTCAACGAAATGAGCAAAATGAACGAAATGAACTACTACGACTGAGTGAATTGATGATAATTTGTTAATTTCCGATTCAAATGAAGGGAACACTTGAAAGTGCTCACTACTCCTTTCTCCTTGTCTTTCCTTTGTCCTCTGGATTGAAATGGGAATGTGGGGAAAGTGTATGGTGTAGTGGAATGTGATGAGATTCGATTCGATTCGATTCGATTCTATCCCATGCCATGCCTTGCCATACCATTCCATGTCAGCCGATTGCAACTACTGTCTCTACTCCTGCTGCATTTGTCAATGTGTCTGTGTGTAAACTAGGTATGTATGTACATGTAATATCTGTATATAAAGAATGCGGGGAAGGTAGAGAATAGAATACAAGCGAAGCACACGGAGGTACTTGGGACTATGTAGAGTGAGGCTGCTTAAGTGATGCGACGAGTCTACCTGCATTCACCATGTAGGTATGTAGCTTGTAGGACTGGGAGATAATGTCAGTAATTAGGATGGTTTGGTGGATGTAGACACTCGTAAATAGCGAGTGGGCCACGAGTACAAGAGCAAGTAGGATGCACAATGAAAAACCCATGACTGTAATCTACAAGTTTATATGTACATAGTCCTATACCCATAGATAAGGATTCCGATTCGGATTCCGATTCCGAGTAAGTTGTTTCTGATAACTGCCAGTAGAAATACATAGAAATAGAAATGAAATGAAATGGAAATCCAAGTTGGTTTGCTACATCGTTGTTTCTCTTTGTCTTCCCCTCTCCATCCATCCATCCATCCATCCGTTCGTTCGTCCATCCGTCCATCCGTCCGTTCGTTCGTCCGTCCGTCTCTCGTATCTGTCTCTATGGATGGGGATGGTAGGTAATGAGCAGCAGTATGTGGCCGGTGACGGAAGTAATTGTCATCGGATCGATTCTTTTGTACGTGACAATTTTGCTGCGCTCTGTGGATCAGCCGTCGAATGCAACTTGCATCATGGAGCCCTGGTTGAGAGAGTTGGGATTCTCACTTTGCTACGGAGCCATCGTTCTCAAGATATACAGGTAAGACTCGTGTTCTAGTTCTAACTCACTTACACCTAAGGAGTTAGTTGATTGTATGTATGTAGTAGTAGTAGTAGGTACAATGTTATTGTAGAGTGTCGGGAACCTGGATCTGGATCTGGATCTGGATCTGGATCTGGATCTGGATATGGATGTAGATCTAAATCGTCAACGTAGTTTGTAGTGACAGTAGAACAGTAGACTAGGAGACGCCGACACAACTCACAATCACAATCAGGAATTGAATGAGAGTTACCTCCAACTCCAACGAGGTACAAGTACCTACATAGTACGAGCAGATGAGAACCAAACCAAGCCATGGACCAGAACTAGAACCAGAGCCAGAACCAGAGCCAGAACCCATGCCAAAGCCATAGCCAAAGCCGACTCCGGAGACAAAGCCAATACGACGAATGTTCTTCTCGACGTCTCTTACTCCAAATATTCAATTACTCCACTTCCATTTCCCATACCTCCCCCGCCGTGCTCTGCTCTCCAACTTTCCTCAGACAGTACTGTGAACATGCCAGTAGGAATTTTCGATAGCAATTCCAATCCCAAACCAAATGTGAATACAAATACCGATCTGCAAGCCAAGCCAAGCCAAGCCAAGCCAAGACGAGAAGACAAAGACAAAGACAAAGACAGACAAAGTCAACCCGACCACCTCATCCTAAATGCCAGTATATTATTATCAAGTCTATAGATACGTAGGTACTTTCTTCCAAGACGGATTCGTCTCTCCTTTCTTCCCGTCACTTTAATTTCATTCACATTAGTCTCGGTGCACACAGATAAAAGATTGTGCTGTTGTTCTTATCTTTTCCATCCCATCTTCTCCAGTCTCCCTTGGACTTGGACTTGGATTTGGACTTGGACTTGGACTTGGATATATGTGTATGGTGCCTTCATTGTGGCTCTAGTTCTGGCTCTAGTTCGGCTCTTAAGCATTTGTGTACATAAAGTGAAACTACTTTCGATTAGAAATGGTTGGCGTTGTTAACCTCACAAAGTCTTGTCATGTTTACGGTGGAAGGAAGCAGGTACATGGATACGCTCTTCACTTCCTCCTTCTTTAGTCACTTGTTTTCTCCACAAGCCCTTACATACAGGGGAGAGGACAGGATGCTCGAGTATATCTTAGATATGGGTGGGAGGGTATAGTCTATCTATACACAAACGTAAACGTAAATATAGGGAGGTGGTTTGCTTAATGGGAAATAGATACGTGCCTCTCTTTCCCTGCATTAAGAGCTACAGCACAGATACCTTTTCAGTTGGCTTTCTCTTCACACACACACACACTCACTCTTAGTCCAAGTCTACCTTCGCCATCTCACCATTTCCCCATTTTTCTCCCAGAGGATTTTGAAAACCACCAGGACGAAAGTGAGCGAGTGAGTGAGTGAGTGACGAGACTGACTACAAAGTGCTCCTTGTTGTGTGTCTGACTGAGCGGAGATAAGCCATCATTGAATTAAAAATGGCTAAATCATTACATTGACAATTACGTGTGCAATGTTCGACTAAACTTTCCATTCTGTCTCTGTCCAAAGCTCACATTGCTTTCACACTTGAACCCGCCTTCATGTCTACCGATCCCTCCATCAGATCGTGTGGACGTATGGGAAGTAGAAATACAAGAGAGAGAGAGAGAGAGAGAGGGACAGGGAGAATGAGAGCCATGGCTGGATGCCATATGCCAGTGAATCTATCTGTCTGTACTTGTGTGTTTTTAATAGAAGCACTTTCATGATTTAGCGCAACACACATACGTACATACATACCTATGGCTATTTGTATTTCCAGCTGTACTTGAATGTGTTCGGTTTTGATGAAAACGAAAAAGTAATTCTTCCTTTGAAAGCTTCTTATCGTGAAAAGATAAAAGCATCTTTTTCACATCTCTCTTCCTCCGGCTCCACTCACCGACCCAAACCAAACGGAACGGAACGGAACGAGCGAGGGAGCGAGCGAGTGAGCTGGCGAGGGAGCAAACTAACGAAACCACAAAGTAGCAAAAGACTGAAATGAAGATTCTGTTCTACTTCTCCTTTCTCCTTACATCGCAGTCAGAGTCAGAGTCAGAGTCAGAGCCAGAGCCAGTTTCTAACTCCAACTCTAACGTCTGCTTTCTTCAGTGTGTCAAATGCACAACTTCAACCATTATCTGCCCATCTTCCTTCCTTTCCACTCTACCATCCTATCGTCTATCTTCCATCTTCTATCCACCAGCATTCCAGTCATCATTAGCAATCTCTCTCTTTTTTACCTTCCCTCGTTACACTTCCACTGCGACAAATACAAGACAAGCACCACAGAGGGAGGGACAGGGAGAGGAGAAGAGCAGGAGAAATGCCGTCTTATTTTCCAGAGTGCCTTCACTTTTAAGCCAATTCATTAGCCTATCCATCTACGTATGTACGGCATCTATGTGAGTGTTGGGCTTCCTTAGTATAGCACATAGTCATAGTCGATACCTACCTATATACCTATGTATGTAGAAAAGGAGTGGCTGGGTTTCTTCTGTAAGGGGTTTGAAGAGCGAGCACAAATCACCAACTGTATGTACACTTGATGCTTCCCTCTCTCTCTCTCTCTCTGTCTCTCCTGTGCATGCAAATACACTCTGGAGCCAAAGTACTTGGAAATCTATAAATTATTAGACAAGTTTTTCAATTCAGTTCATTTTATCCCTTTACATAGTAGTCAATGAAGTCTTGATTTTATTTTAAAGTCCTATTTTAAACTCCTTTGTTTAGCTCTAAGTTTCCTGGCATTTTTTTCAGAGCATGATTTTCTTGCCGTTTTTATTGCGTTCCTTTATACAAAATGTACCTCTCTCCAGTGCACTCTATCTGTACATATATGTAGATATGTAGGTATATTATTGCTGTATGGAAAAAGGAGAGTAGTGAAAGATGTGATTGCATTTAAAAGGAAACTATAGACATAGCTAGAGAGAGAGAGAGAGAGAGAGAGAGAGATGTAGGGACGTAGTTAGTGAGACAGCCATCGACAGAGTGAAATAAAAAGACGCTCACCAGCTCACTTGACTCCCACATCACCGTCACACAAGACTCTGACTGTACAGATAGACCTGACTCGTCGAACTAAAGAAGTAATCATTGAAATTTGCAATTACAAGTCTAAATTTGGGATTCCAATAAAAAATGATTGCATTGCTTCTCCTCTCTTTCTCTCTCTTCAACTTGAACCATTTGCATTTGATCCATTTATATTCCCACGTCTCCGTATCTTTCTGCACTGGCTGTCCCAGCCCAGTATCCATCCATCTATCTGCATTGCCATCCCACTCCCCCTCCAGTCTCTCGAGCTATCAGTCTATCCATCTATTATCCGGAATATTTGTGTGGGTTCAAGGTTGTGTGAATTATAAGAAGAGTTTTATGAGGTGGTCTTGGTCCAAATATGCAAACTATGTAGGTACCTTCAACCACAGTATACCACTTTTGAAAGAAAGTACCCCCTGCTCTCCCTTTCCCAATGCCAATGCCGATGCCGATGCCGTTCCTGATGCAACTTGCCACAGACGCACCCAGACAGATATCGTCTCTGAAGAGTCAAAATGAGCTAAATCCAAATGGTTTTAAAAATAATTTGATGTGAATCCAAAACGCCTTAAAAGTTAAGTGACTCAAATCCATCAGAATAAATTTGGAAACGTTTCTAATATTCTTATTTTAACTTGAATTTAAAAACATCTCACAATTGCTCATTTCAACAATCAGGAAACGTCTCAAAATTTCTTCTTTTAGGAATTTGGAAACGTTTCAAAATTCTGATTTTAACAATTAAAAAGCGTCACAAAATTTCTTATTTTAACAATTTAAAAGCGTCTCAAAATTACTTATTTTAACAATTAAAAAGCGTCTCAAAATTTCTTATTTTAACAATTTTGAAACCGTTCAAAATTAATCCTTATGATTTTAAGCCATTTTGATTTTAAAGCGTTTTGAATTGGTTTGGATTTAGCTCATTTTGACTCTTCAACGACGATATCTATCTATAAATACCAACACTAATAATAACACCAGCACGAGCCGGGAACCCCAAAGAAGCCTCGTCGAGGTCGACCCAGAACCATTTAACTTGCAGACCAAATACCTATGTATATATAACTTGGTCCATAACAATCTCCCTACTAATCCCTTAATTTCCCTTCTCATTTTCATTCTGAAATTCAAAGACGCTCTTTCCACCAACAAGACCGAACACAAGCCCCTCCATTTTTTCCTGCCATTTGCACAGGAATCCTTGAAGGCTTCTCCTTCCCAGGAATTCGAATATCAATAAGGGAGCAGGATGAAAATGAGATAATTAAAAGGATGTCGAGATCCACAGGAAGGAAATTCGATACTGAGCAAATGAACTCGGGTGCGCAATACATACATGTATGTACTAGCTAATCAAATATCAATAGTTGACTTTCATTACCTATACTGAAAAAAAGAGCTAAAAATACCCAGTTGCTATTGCTAGTACTTCAAGCTCACATAAAATGGAACGGTCTCTACAAATTTGAAAAACATATATCTAGGATGAATACCTCTATATCTATACATACATTTGTAGGTAGATATATCCAGCCAAATAATCTGTACCACGCATTCATGCATTGAGATTTGGAAGATGAAGAGAAGCGATAAGGATAATATTTTAAATTCAAATTTGATGCGACAAGAAATGAAAAATATAATGCGAAATAAAAGGATTGTGAACAAGGCAAAAGGGAAGCTAGAGAGGTAGCATATCTCTCTACTGATATATGTATGAGGGAAGGAGGAAGGGAAAACACGAGAAGGGAAGGAAAGGGAAGGGAAAGGAAAGGAAAGAAGAGAAGCTGTGAAATAGAAGACAAGACGGGATGACGAGAAATATATGGGAGAAATGGGAAAAAAGAAATAATATGATTAGAATAAAACGAGTTGATAGTTGAGAAGAAAGGGAAAATGTTTACTCAATTTCCGATTCCGATTTTATGAAGAGCTCTCAAAAGAATTCTTTTCTCAATTTCTCCACAATTTCTCAACTTAAGTATCTTCAAGCGGCAACATCCTCAACTGTGTTATGATATATGAATTTATTCACTCTGGCTCACTTATGATTTCATCCTATTATCTACAGTCTCTCTCTCTATATATACCTACATATACCAACACCAGCACCAACCACTACCAGCTCACTATTTCTATATCCACATCTCCCCACCGTATAAACAATGACTCCGAGTCCACATCCACTGCGACTACTACTACTACTCCATTTATGTTTGCCCATTTTTCCTCGATACAAGTGTCTGCATGTGGATATCTCGATATGGATATTAAGGGCAAGCTTCCGATTCCGTTCCGGAACCCAATATCAAGCATATCAACCCTGGTATGGTGATGGTGCTGGTGCTGGTGCTGGTACAAACACTCACATCAAAATGTCATCTCTTCCCTCACCCATTGAAGGAAAGTGAATACCCTAAGAAACTATTGAAACCAGAGAACTTTTCCCTGCATCTAAAATTGATGCGTTCCAATCCAATCCAATCCAAAGAGGAGCCTTTAGAATGCCATGCCATGCCATGCCATGCCATGCCATTGAGATGAGAATTTTCTTTAGACTGTGTATAGGTACATGATGGGTAAGTAGACACAAGGGGGAAAGGAGAAAATCAAACATGAAGATATAATACATTGCACTTATGTGCCTTTCTCTCTCCTCGTATTCTCCTGGTGTTCAAAGGGAAATTTGTGGATATTAGTATGGATGAGAATATGAGAATATTTACGCCCGAAACAAGAAAAAAACAAGATGAAATGCAAGTTAACTGTAACTGTGAGGATAGAAAGATTGGATTTGATTTGGGAAGTGAAAGAAGTCAAGTTGTCGTGAAACAAAGGGGAGTAGGGGAAAGGGAAACAGAGTTAATGGATTTATCCGTATGTACTCAACGGCTCCTACCACCACCACCTTCTCCTCCTCCATTCTCCTTTCCCTCTTTTCCATCTTCCTTCCCCCAAAATGCTTTCTCCTCTGGTCTACATTCTCCGCTTTGTATCATACTGTATGTATGTAGGTATGTATGTATGTATGTATCTACCTGCTCCATTTTCCATCAAAGTCTCGCAACAAAATTCACTGGTCCCTGAGCATACAAACAAGAAAGAGTGTGGAGGTGCGAACGTAAGAAGGTAACAGCTTTTCATCATAGCTGGTGGCTGTAAGCCTGGCTGCTCTAACCACCGACGAATGATTTATTTGAATATTGTATTATTATTACTTTTACTACTACCATTACCATTACAACTACACTACGAGTACCTACCTACGTACATATAGCCAGTCCAGTCATAAATAATAAATGTACGTGCTACGTGCGCCTTCTTTTCTTGGAAAGGACAAAACAGCCAAAACTGTACAATTCTATTCTATTGTATTGTACTCCTGAATAAAAAACTTGGCTGCATGCTGCATTGCATTGATTGTAAAAGTATTCCGCCTTGGAAAGGAAAGAAATGCTTATTTGGGTCAGTTCAATTGTAATTCATAATACTAATACAATCCAAGTGCTATTCCAAGTCAAATGATTGATGCCTAGCTGAATGTGTTGGGAATAAATGAAGCTAAGTAATTAAACTATGAAATCGAGGACCTATCATTAAATATGGAAAACGACTAAAAGGCAGCAGGCAGAAAGTATGAGAATTAGTAGCATGGCCGGATATACATATGCATATAGAGAGGGGCGTACCTGGAAAAGGTGCTTGGTTGCTGAAGCACCTTCCATGGACGTTTCAAAAAGTGTAAATTGGGGAAAATATTTCCATAGACTTTTTCAAAAGCCTTGGTTGAAAAATTAGTCATTTTCAAAATGTGATAAGTAGGGAAAATAGAACTTTTTCAAAAAGTAATATCTAATTGGAAGAATTGAAAATTTACAAAAAGTGTTAATTGAAAAAATTCACTTTCTCGAAATCTTTTAATTATTGGGGAAAATAGGAATTTTTCAAAAAGCGTTGAGTCAAAAATTAGTCATTTTTAAAATGTGATGATTATGGAAAATGTTACTTTTTCAAAAATTAATAATTATAAAAATTGGAACTTTTCAAAACGTGCTAGCTGAGGAAAATAGGACTTTTCAAAAAGCGTTAATTGGGGAAAAGTACATCCTTTCAAAAGATGTCAATTGGAAAAATTGGATCCTTTCTAAAAGCGTTAATTTGAAAAACGGAACCTTTTCAAAAAAAAGTGTTCATTGAAAAAAATAGTCCTGTTTATTAGAAAATATAGACCTTTTTCAAAAAAGTGCTGATTTCAAAAAAATCGCTTCAACATTACACATCTACCCAGAAATTCAGTCCCAGGGACGCTCCTGCATATAAATGGGAAGGGATGGGATTGTATTGTATTGTATTGGATTGGATTGGATTTGGTTTGGATTTGGTTTGGTGAAACATCGCTGTATAATTATATATCTATGTACCTACATATATCAAGACAAGCCAAGTTCGGACAGTTTTGAGCGGAGTTTGCTGTCGGCTAGTAATGAAAGCGCCTGTGGGAGTTGTGCAACTAAATCGCAGAGTAGCCCAAGCATATAGGACACAGCTAAAGGCCACCTCAATAGAGTCGAAAGCTACTTACGATTAGTTATAACTTTGGACAGCTAACTTGTTGAACGTCTTCCTCATCACATCCGATTTGGTTTCAGTAGCCGTTGGAACACATGGCAGTAATGTGCGAGTGCAGCAAGTTATTTATGCGATTATAAACTAACGGCTAGTCACTGGCACAGTCGGCGTGTCTCCATAAATGATAATTTCCACGGACATATATTTCTTTAGGAGTATAATCACTTTGAAGGCACGGTGCTTGGGAGCACGGTGTGCTTTGAAAAATGTACAAGGAAGGTGGTAGAGGTGGAAGGAGAAGTCTGGGTAATAGTGTTAGGAATAATAATAGTAGTAATAATGATAATAATAATAGTAGCTATTGCTTTCTCCCGGTGTCGGTGTGTCTTTCATCATCATCAATATTAATATTTTATACTACTGCGTGTCTGCTCATATTTATGTGACGTCTCTCCCCCTAGACTACTAAAACGATTTACCTCAGATTAGTGTTAATCGATCGAGTTTAATCGGAAGTAGAGAATAAAGGTTTAATCATTTTGGCTTGACTTTCTGTTTGACCTCTGGAGGTCACCAAAGCTAACATGTAGTTTAAAGGTAGCATAAAAGTGGTAATCGCATTTTACAATTGGTCGCAAACTTGGTACACCAGCTTAAATCGACGCTCTGAAGAAAATTTAAACAAGCTTTTAGCTTTTTATACTATATAATTGGAGCGTTGATCACTGGAGGTCACCAAAGGTCAAATATGCTAATTTGGCCGAATTGACTCCAACATGGTAAATAAACTAGAGTTTACAATCTGAACAATATGAAATTACGAGTTACTTTAAATGTGAAATTCATTTTTAATTGCATAGTGCGATATGTAAAACCAGTCAAAAATATCAATGCTTAGATTTTTGGCGCGCGAGTTCAAAAAAATTCGAACAATTTTTACACAGTTTGATTCGTTTGTAAAAACTTGCAAAAGTGCTCTAATTGTATAAATGTGTATTTCCCGTTTATTCTTTATTGTGTTTGTCTGTGACCAGTTTTTGAAGAAAGGCTACGGTGACCTCATTTAAATAACATTACGAATACGAAACCTCAGAATATGTTAAAAACCAGGTCAGAGAGGAAAAACAAACAGTAAACTTTCCCAGTTGTTGACGGGCTTTTGCAGAAACTAATTGTATAAAGGCGCTACAATATTTTATGGAATATAAAGCGGACCTCCTTTAGCCTGCGATATAATACTGATGAGGCTCTTAGGCGGAGGTTATATAAGGCACTTTATTTTTGTTTTGCCGTGGCTTTTTCAATAATTAAGTACGGGTCTTGGTTCTACATAGTTCTGGCGTAAGTAATGACGGTGATAGGCACAGATTTACACGGAATAGGTCTGGGTGTCTACCTACATATATTATGTATACTATACACATACACCAAGTAGAATAATTTTGCCGTTTCTAGCCTTTTGTAAGTTAATTGAATGAATGAATTAATGTTGTGTCGTTTGTACTGCCGTCGTCTCTACGATTTCTTTTGAGTCTCATCATCATTTCTTGTCTTTCTTTTTCTTGTTCGTACAGAGCCCTGGTGGAGTTTCGTACCCGAAAAGCACATCGTTGGGTCGTCCGTGAAAAAGACATTCTGCGGTACCTGAGTGCAATCTTTGCTGTAGTTATTTTTTACATGACTGCTTGGACTGTGACAAACTCCAATAAAATCCCGAATACGGGCCACATTTGTCCAATTGCATGGTGGCATCGTGTCACGGAGATAGGTGAGTTATTCGCAATCAACAACTAACTATGAGTACAATTTCCATTCATTTAATTTTATTTTATTTTAATCCATTTTATTTTTCCATCCCCATCATATTGAAATCAGAAAATGTTTCCAGATTTCCAACAAGAAACTTCCCCTTTTTATCGATATCGTGGCTGTTATCATTTCTCTTATGGTTATGGTAAGACTAGAGCCATTAGTCTAGCCATGAGTTAACTAACTTTCGTCCCCAAATAGTCAACTCAACAAGAATGTGTTTCTACTGCCTTGGGCAATTTATGGGTATTGCAGTCAAGTACATTTATAGCTACTCTCTACATATGTAAACACTCCCAGTGAGGAAACCAAGAGCAATGTACATCTCAAAATACACCAAGGTTTCTTTTTTATTTCTCGCATTTACATGGAACATAGAAACTGCAGTGAAATTCATGTAGAGATGGAAATGGCAATATGTAGGTAGGTACGTTTGAATCGGTATATGTATAATTATATATGCAATGTCTCTCTCTTTCTCTCTACATAGTGGTCTAATAAGCTTTGACTTTACAAGGAGCAAAGTTGAAAGTACATTGTTAGCTTTTATAGACAATTTTGTGACTTGCATAGGGAGATATGTAAGTAGGTATATAGCGAGCTTTTGGTATCTTCTAGCTAACCTACTTCTCTCTGTCTCTCTCTACTCGAGCAAATCAGAGACGGGGGAGAGAGGAGAAGGTGAAGTGAAAACGCGTATAGGCACTGCGATTACTATTAGCGTTTCATGGTTGATTTGAAATGGGAAATCAGAATCATATAATCAAGTTAAGTGCAAGAGTTTTCCCAAGTCAACCAGACAAAGAAATAGAAAACAGAGCAGCACACACGCTTCGAGACGGAGACAGAGACGTAGTCAATATTTTGAATAACATGAGTTGATCAGCTGTAGCTATACACTTGTTTTCTATCCCACCACATCTCGCACTCTCATTCCTATCCCCACTTGCCCTTCTACTCATCGTCAGAACGTGGTCATAAATATTATATGGAGGAAGCATGGCATTGGTTTGGCAACGTTTGGTAGTGTAGTGGCGTTGGTTCTAGTTCTGGTTCTGGTTCT
>JAAXYX010001459.1:0-22956 GCA_036851915.1 Ptenothrix huangshanensis | reverse complement strand
TGTTGCCCACCTCGCTGTTGCCCACCTCGCCGTTGCCCACCTCGCTGTTGCCCACCTCGTTGTTGTCCACCTCCTTGTTGTCCACCTCCATGTTGTCCACCCCCATGTTGTCCACCCCCATGTTATCCTCCTCCGTGCTGTCCTCCTCCTCCGTGCTGTCCTCCTCCTCCGTGCTGTCCTCCTCCATGTTGTCCTCCTCCATGTTGTCCTCCTCCGTGTTGTTCACCTTGTTGTCGTCGTCCTAAATGCTGTAAACCCAAGTGTTGTAATCCTTGTTGTCCGCCTTGTTGCCCCCCTACATGTTGTGACCCCTGTTGCCCACCCCCGTGTTGCCCTCCGAAATTTCGCCGCAGGTGTCGTACTCCCAAATGCTGCGACCCCTGTTGTTCTCCATGCTGTCCACCTCCGTGTTGTCCACGTCCGTGTTGTCCACGTCCGTGTTGTCCACGTCCGTGTTGTCCACCTCCGTGTTGTCCACCTCCGTGTTCTCCACCTCCGTGTTCCCCACCTCCGTGTTGCCCACCTCCGTGTTGCCCACCTCCGTGTTGTCCACCTCCTTGTTGGTAGGTTCAAAATATTTACATTTGATTTGGGGCATAGCAATTTCCGGGTAAAGCAAAACGGCTGACAATCATCATTCGTACAAGCAAAAGGGAGCATCTGCATTTATTTTGTGATAAAAACATCTTACTTTGCTTTTAAACCTTTTTGGATTTGCCCATCTTTACCGTTGCTGAGAATTGGATATGCCCCATTTTGCTTCTTAAATGTAGATACGCAGTGTTAAAAAAAAGATTAGTAGAAGGACCTAGTTATAACAGTATATGAAGTAACTGTTTTATTTTAGTCCACAACCCTGCTGCCCTCCTCCTTGCCCAATATGTCCAAGGTATTGGAAGTCATGGTAAGTGAAGGCTATTTTCATTACTTTATCGGTGTTGTTATAACGAAAGCTAATGTATAGAAATTAAATAGTCTTAAAACAGAAAAAAAGATACGCAATATGTACTGAAATTTTGTATATTCTTGAATACAGTTTCGGTGCATCTGAAGTGTATCTTAACTGCATTAAAATGCATCTTAAACCGAACGATGCACTTTAAATACACTTTTAAAAGTTTTAGATGCACAGATGTAGTTTTAATGAATTTAAGATGCACTTCAAATACACCCAATCATCGTTCAACATTATACCTGATCCTAGTGAGTTTTTGGCCTAAAATATGCACCACTTTTCACTATTGGTGAAACTATAATAGTATTCAATACAAATCAAAATCACTTGAAAACTACATGGAAAAATCAAATTGTCTTATGACACCTTAAGGCTCAAAATCTTGTTCTAGTCATCATAAGCGATTTAAAATATAATTACGTCTACTATACACCTGCTCTACATCTAACGAGCGGGATATGCTCAACTCTTTTTCTTAACTCACGATATGTAGAGTGGTCATAATGGTCAAAATGTTTTGTTCGTTCCAGTTGTCCTCCTCCCTGCCCATGTCCTTGTCCACGTCCTTGTCCACCTCCTTGCTGCCGAAAAAGATGCTGTCCTAGGTGTGTATTTTAGTTTTGCTATGCTACGCTTTTCAAAACATGCTTGTTTTGATTCGAAAGTCGAATAATCTATTTAATTATAATGATATAATTAAATAACTTGCATTCTGCTCCCGATGCTAAGGCCATGTCCGCCACCATGTGTATGTCGGGCTTGTTCACCATGCTGCTATCCTCCACCAAGGCCACCACCCTGTGTTCCCAAGAGATGGTATACTATTACAGATACACATAATTCGGAATAACTTTGTTTGTATGTATTACTGGTACAAGTAGTGAACTACAAATGAAAATTCTGTTATTATACAGTTGCCCTCCTTGTGGTAAATCATGCAAGAAAAGAAAGAGGTTCCAAAAGTCGACATATTGCCAACCAAATTGCTGCTGCTGCACGTGCGAAGACTACCCCTTACCTCAGACTCCAATAACAAGATATAGGCCTTGTCCAACTGGTTGCTTTTGTCCAGGGCCACTTCCATGTTGCCAAGGGTGTGAGTACAATTGTTGCTAAATGTATAACTATTCTCAACCATACGTTTGAATTGTAAATCTAGGGTAATATAAGCTAATTAATTGAAAAATCTGAAATTTCCAATAAAAAATGTCTTCCGCTAACAGAAAAAATGCAAAAAGATTTTTACACACATTTTTGGTTGTGATAGTCTAAAAATTATGTTTTTTAATCTTTAAGATTTGATATATATTTACAATTAACACGAGTTATGTATCAAATTTAAATAATAATAAAATGTTTTACACCATTTTTTTTATTCAACTAGTTGCATTGTCGATACACTACTATTGGCATTAATCTAGTGCTACTTGGTATATACGATTCTGTCATAAAAATTATTGCCTCAAGAGTAAACTGTTTACGTCTAAGAACAGATCAAATTTTACGTGAAAATACGAGCTAGCTGGAGATCATGCAATTGCGTCAAATAGCAAAACAAAGTTAACAGTCACAAGTAAATGTACAACTACATTGGTAAAGAATTCCACTTTTTACCAAAAAGATGAAATACGTAGCTTTGAAAAATACGTAACTCAAAACAAAACTGTCTGTCATTGTAGCCATTTCATATAAATATTTTGGCATCTTTTTAATTTGAAATTTGCAAAACAGTTTTAAATAAATCCGTGTAACTTTGTCATTGTTCCATAAATGTCACCACTTGCTACAACTCAGGGCATTACGGTAGCGCTTGACTTGTTTGTGGGACAGCAAACTCCAGCATACGGTGTTGAATCAGGACTGTAAAAAATAAAACGACAATAAATAAATACATACACAAGTTGTGGGAGTATAGTTAACCGTGAAAACTAATTTAGCCCCATTTATAAATTTGTGCTAGGATTCTGTGTAAATAAAAATACGTATGTATGTATATCTGCCCTTTACCTTGCAATTTCACAAAGGTAGGATGTTTTGTATTCTTCAATATCATTGAGGAATGCCTGCTGGACACAGTCTCGCAAATGCTGGCATGTGCCGGGTTGGTGAGTGGCTTGGATTTGACAAAGTCCACCTTTACTGAATGAACTTAATTCCTGCAACAAAAATATGTATACATTTCATTTACCTGTGTGTGCATTGTTTTTGTCTTAAAATTATTTCCCTTAACATTGCACATTGCAGATAAACTTAACATACCGTTTCCGTTTCATTGACTGCAATCTTGTAAATAGTCTGGTTAACCTTCACTTCAGTGGTGTTGTCACTGAACCATTTGAGACTATGTAATGTCAGTGAACTAGGAAGTTCAGGTGTTTTCTCGGTGGTAAACGGCGCAATGGTAGTCAGAAGCGACTGCAACTTATGCTCCGCACTCGTGTCATCATCTTCATAATCAGGCGCAGCTGAAAATCAAGTAGCACATTATACTAATGAGTAATTTATTATTGAAGCGACAGCATCGGTACATATCATAGTTTCTCCTCACGAACAATAAAAAAACAAGCACACAAGTTACAAGTTTTGGAATTTAAGGTATTGGAATTACTGGTAGTAATGGGAGTTGCAGGAGCGAAGGATGGTAGGGCTGTTGTAGCGATCACAGATCCACTGGCAGCTGTAGTACTCAAGATCATCACTGGTTTTAGCCGTTGTGGTAATAAGGGGTCATTGATGCCTAAGCCGACAAAATGAGAAGTGGTAGCTTGAAGGCGATTCAGTAGGAGGGCTTGCGGTTTGAACAGAGACAAGGCAGCTACACAGACAAATACATAAAAAAGAATTATATTAATTACCAGCAAACGATGGTCCATTTCCATATGAAGCTCCATGGTTTGATGGATATCCTGGAGGTCCTGGAGGCCCTGAAGGTCCACCAACTTGGGTAGCAAGTAATAACAAAGGTGGAGAGGGATTATATCCACCTGGCCGTTGGGCTTGAAGGGAGAGGGGTAAAAGCGAGAATCCTCCACTTGAAATTCGATTCGCTGTAGCTGCAAATTTGACAGGAACTGTCTTATGAAGTGGTCTTGCTAATGTATAATGTGACATACTCTGAGGAGCTGCAATGGAAGCATTAAAAGCAGACACTTATTCACACACATTCCCATACAAACAACACAGAACAAAACAAAACAAATAAATACTGGAGAACTACATTTCTCTTGAAGCTGGTAAACGTCCAAGCATTTTTCATCCTTTCATGACTAGAGTATCAAACTCAGTGTTAAAACAGTGTGTAATTATTCAGCTACCAACATTCGTCCAAGATTCATCAATAAGATTAAAAAATATTGTTCGACCTGGTGGAACCTACCAGCTAAGATTTGTTTCCCAATTTGGATAAATGAACAGACTAACACGTAAGTGATTATTTAGCTTATGCTTAGCTTACGCTCAAAAGACAAAAAACCGTTTTTTTCTGGTTTTCAGTTCAAAGAATGCAACAACTTGACAATCACAAATCACAATTACAGACATAATATCTAACGAAGCGGACAAAAAACACTTAAAAAGCAAAAGCAAAATACTAAATACAGTATTAAATTCCTCAATTTTAATACCCTCTTATTAAGTTATGCGTAAGAGATTTGTGTCACCCATTCGAAATTCGTGAACTCATTCATAACCATGACCATCTCATTTGAATAATTTGAGCACACAAGATAGCTATATGAGTAGGTTTTCACAAAAAGCTAATAATTCTAGATGCCTGACGCTCCCAATCCGAGACTATTGAATAGCCAACATAGATTTCGTCATATCCACACATTGTCAATTGTAAAGACAATAGGGGCACCATAAAAGCCATTTCCCAGACAGAACATGCTCAATATTTCATGACGAAAGTTCGTAAACAGTAGAACTCCCGATAAAGTAACCGCTGTAATCAGTTAAACTAACCGTAGGCGCCTCTCGGATTAGTTCGCCTCGTAAATTTGTATAATCGTAGTGGGGCATGCCTCACGTGAGAACTCGCTCTTAAGTGATGCCTTGAATATAAGGCAGGTATGCTTTGTGTACCTCCAAACAGCTGTAAGCTACTTCTTGGCTTGGGTCCTTTAAAAATTTGGTACAAATATTTATTAAAATTTTGAGTCTCAAAATGTCTGCCTTGTATTTTTTTCACGAGGAATCATGGTGGCCGTATGCAACATTTTTCATACTCATGAATGCCTACGAACCTAGATTCGGGGTTCGGGAGCCCATACGACTCTCCTATGGTATACCTATGTATTCCATCCTTAAAATATTTAATTTGACAATAAAGTTGTTGTCCGTCCTTCATATTCATACTTTTACACTAGTCGATACCCTAGTCAACACATATTCGAAGCTTACGTTTGCAAGGCATTAAGTCATGATTGGTTTAAGGAAGAAAACCATGATGAACAAATAAACGCTTTAGATTAAGTTGTAGATACAATCTATATCTACATCAACCTACTAAAGTAGACTATGTATTTACCGGCATTGTAACTCTTTTTAAAAATCCTCTTACCAGACATGCTGTCCGCAAATTCTTGTTTGGCATCAGTTGGGACAGCATCAGTCACATCTGTCTGGTTAGGTTTAACAACCACAAGGGACGTCAATGGGGTCACAAAGCCGTACTACATAACGATAATTCAAAATAAAATCAATCAAATCTCTCCCTGTGGAAGTTATGCGGAAAATACTATAGGTTTAATACAAGAAACTCACCTTCAATGCAAGTCGAAGGGCTCTTTGTTTAGGCGTTTCCTTTAGAATAGTAACATTACCAATCAGCGTTCCGTTAACAGCTAATGTTAAATTACTGCTTGGCAATGCCATGGGGGTAATGGGAGAATCTGAATCCGGAGTTGTAGATACAGGTTTGGGTGTCGTCGTCTCAGGTGCTCCCATATAGTCGTCATCATCTGGTATCGCGTTTTCCTTTTCAATAGCAGCCAAGTCTTGGTCAATCAATTGTTTGATGGTTAAATAAGCCCACATTTTTTCCAAGAAAGTATCCTCCTGAGTTGGGGGTGGGGTTGGTCGTGGTGGCCAAGGGTGGACAACTGGAACTCCCCATGGGATGGGACTGGAAAATATTTCTGGTTTAATGAATTTAATGGAGCCCTTTCTTCCGTAGCCATCAACCACAACGTTGAAGTTGTATTTGTCTGTTGGAACAAGTTCTACATCCACAACTTCCACACCACTCTTGGGCAGAGCAATAGAATCTTCCAGACGTGGAATAGGAGTTGTAGTTGTTGTCGTTGTTGTCGAATTTGCGCTTGCGTCATCCAGCGGTTCCACAGGCGCAGTTGAGTTCTTATCAATGCTTCCAGTGTTATTGACCGGAACAGGAGTAAGCGTACCACAAACAGCGATTTCAGTGCCTCCAAAAACGGTGATAAACTTTGTCGTGGTTAGATTGGAAACTTCAAATTCGGGTGAAGTGTAATTGAAAGTCACGTTAGAAAGAAGAGGAGATGCAATTTCATTGTAAAATCCTTTTAGTTGGATATCCGCATCAGATGCTTCATAAATCTTTCTGGCAAAGCCATTGTTTTGGAGGGAAAGTTTTCTTACAAATGGGAAATCTGCACCCTCACCGAATCCCAAAGAGAATATGGGGATGGAGTAATTTTTATTGGCAGCTTGAATTAAAGTTTGGATTTGAGTTGGGTTTGTCACTCCAACAGTTGGCTCACCGTCCGTCAAAAAGATAATCAATGATTCCACGCCAACTGGTAAAATTGTGGTTTTATTTTGTGCAGTCTCGCTGGTCTGTGCATTCTTCGACTTCCTTCTCTGTTTCCTTTTTTCGGTTACAGTGGACGTTTCCGTGTTTGCTTCTGGAATTTCGGTAGTGGGAATTGCTGAAACGGTTGAAGACTCTGTGGTGGTAGACAGTTCGATACCTTGATTAGCAGCTTTCCGAGCACCCTTGATCAAGCTTGTCAAATTAAGTGCGCTGATAATCGCGTCGTGAATATTAGTTCCTCCTGATGCTATCAAAGCGTTGATGTAGTTTTGAGCTTTCTTAATGTTTTCCTTGGTAGCAGCGAACGGTTGTTTCTTCGAAGCATCATTCAAAATTTGGGGAATTGCATTTTCTCCCAAATATGCTGGAGGCTGCCAGCTGTTGGTTGGTTCCTGCTGCACTTTGTCATCTGGGCCCCAAAGCTGAAGCGATTCAAAACATGTTTTTGTATGGTTAGTAGTAATGCAATTTACTCCATTATTACTGAGTTCTGCCCACTAGGATACATAAATACTTACGTTTACTTCACTCGAGAAAGTTATGATGTTGAAGAAATCATCAGCGCTCAAATCAGCCAAGATTTTATTCATAGCTTCTTTGAGTTGTTCCATTTTCCTTCCCCACATGGAGCCAGAGATGTCCAGGATAAAAACAACGTGCTTTCTCAACGGAGCCAGATTGGCAGGAGCAAAGAAATGAACAAAGTAGCCATTCATCACAAGTACTTCACCAGCATCTAATTCCCTTTTGATGTCATATTGCACGATGAATTTGCCAGTAATTCCTTGTTTGGAAAGTGCCGCTTGATCTTGTGCGGATGGCTTCCATGTGATATTTGCACGATTTCCTGCTGGCCGTTCGATAACCGCGTCCTTATTGTCTGCATTGTAGGAATAAAACATTAGTTTCACGTATTCAAATACTGTCATAATTAATTATTATTGGTGGTTATTTTATCACCCTTAGTTAAAATATTAACTACAAATAGCTAAAGTGACAACTACACTATAATCATTAGTTGCAAGCATAAAATTAAAATTCACTTACTTCCTTCTTCGTCTTCTTGCGCTTCAATGTCATTTCGTAACTGCGGTACTCGAAGAAGTGTGATATTTTGTGATTCCTCGATGTTCACAACTACTTGAAAGTCTTGGACGTTATTGATCTAAAAACAAGAAGGAGAGTAGGTAATTATAAGATGCACAGGTTAAAATATAATTATTATGAGTGTGAAGAACTAGCAATTATGCAATGCAGGCATCAGATAATTGGATGTACAGTTCTTAATGAATACGGGGAACACTTCCTATTGTTTTTTCTCTTTTGTGCAATTCTAATTAACGAGTGATTCATTGAAAATAACGAGGAGTGTACATACATATCAATGCTGCTTTAATTGTACCTTGGCATGAAAAGGAATATGAAGGTACTTGAATATTTACTAGGTTTTGATTTTTTTAAATTACTTTTTACAACTACTGGTTGGTTTACTACCCTGTGATGTAAGTTTAAGAAGCCATAATTCATAAATGGGAGCATCTCGTTTACAACATTGTTGATTATGTATTACATGTATATTATATTAGGTATGCAACTTTCATGGAGTGAGGGAATTACAGTAATTACGTTTCGATTACCTGCTCTGGGCTGATATTGATGGATTGCTCGTAACGACCCAGACGTCTTGAAAGGAGCTCTTCGTAAGTCAACTTAAAATTGACTTTCGATTGTGCCTTTATGTTCACATTTACATTGAAAATGTTTGAGTTCCGGGTGCTTTAAGAGGATCAAAAGAACATTCATAATATCAACTATAGTCGGCTTTCATACATATGATGGTAAAATTCGGCGATCATTTCAGTAATCCTTAATGATTTTATGGTATTGTTCTGATTGAATGATCTAAGGGCGTAATTACACGCTAAGTTAAACAAAAGTCTTTTGTGTGCGGGTCGATAATTGTAAGACCTAATTGTCCAAATATATCACAATGAAATTAGTCATCACAACGTAGAAGGGAAAGGAATTAGACCTCTAACGACTGACTGATCTGTTAGGAATTTAACATTTTCCCTGTTTAAGTTTACTTTCTGGAATTCCGTGTTTACTTCCCAAAACAATCCTGAATGGGAAATGTAAATAAGTCTTATGAAATGTTGTGTGATCGCAACGCATATGTAAGTAACCGTAAAACGGCTGATTGAAACAGGACGACATACTTTAACTCCACGAGTCCAGCGCTTTGTCCTTGGCTCTGGGCTTGAGTGTAAATATTCTTGGCTTCTTCTTTTTCCTTCACAAATGCCTCGTACGGTTTGCCATCGATCTCCCTGAAATATTCGTGAGAAAATCTCATAAGGTATAAATTACTGCACGCAATTAGTATCATATTACATGTGACTGAAATTATTTCCTATCAGCCTCAACATGCAACCCTTACAGTGGCAGTGGCATAAAAAACGTTTTAAATTACAGTGGACATTATCCACTGCAGTGTAAGGAGAGCATATATAATTACCTACATATAGCAGGCTTTAAATTTAAAAAACTGTGAGTCACAATCATAAATAAGCCGAGTCAAAATGCAATGTCACTTGTAGAACAAATGTTCTCCCATCTTCTAAATTGGTAATTTAGTATTACTGCGTCTCATTATTTTTACGACCGTACTTGCATGTAATTGCTTGAGCATTTAATATGCATGTTAGCATGGGTGAGTTCATAGATGGTTATGGGAACAGGAATGGAGTACAGGGTAAAGCATTTGAAAGAAAGCGTTAGAAAATCCAAATGGACAACTCACATGACAAATTTGGAGATGAATGCCGTTTCGGGAAGAACGACACGGAATGTTATTTCCTGTGACTGTTCCGTATGACGATTGGCCACTCTTGACGTAACGTAAGTTCGACTGTACCGGTATCGAATGTCAGATTGGATTCGGAATGAGTAAATGTCTGGTTTTGTGGGATCCTTTTTAGAAGGCTGTATCATATGATTATAATTTAGCATGACCGGAAAGGAGTTGAAAGGAAGGTTGAAATTGTATCTTTACTGTCATCTTACCTTGCTCCCTGCCCGTGTGTTCGCACCGGCACTTTGAGAGTCGTCAGGCTCATTGATGAGAGGGTCGAATGTCGCTGATCCCACGTCATTGTTGACGTCCCAGTTTTCACCAGAGCTCTCTCCAGGCACAACTGTGGTTATAACTAGAGCTTCATCGTTTAGTGATCTTAATGTGGTCGTTTCACCGTCACCGTTGACAAGGGAATACCCTGTCAGTATTAAACTGACAAGGAGGACACTAACGCTTTGACGAACGAGTCCCATATTAACCTTTTAATATGGTAATTTTAGGTTCAATTGAAATTGTACAGTGATGACAACGGTGGGTAGACAACAGTAAATGAATTAGATGATAGAATGCACTTATTACGAGAGAAACGAAGAAACTTTGTAAGTTGCAGTGCAACTCTGACAGAAGTGATATTGCTGGCTAGAAATTTAGACTTACTTAAGTTTTCTGACGGACTAAATGGTTGTTCTGTGGACAACCTTTATATAATAGGTTCGTTTGAGAACTGTGCACAATATAATCTTTGAGATGGAAGATAAGTAAGCAACTCTGCCCTATGACGAAGGTAAGAGTGTTGAAGGGGAGTAAAAATGATATTTGCTTGGGTCCTAGGAAAACGTGTGTGTGTACTTAACTTATAGCTGTTATTCAGGCTTGCTTCAACTTGATGGTCGGTCGTTGGTTTCGTACACAGCAACATCAGTATCAACTATCGACTATCGTATCACTGTAAATACAGATACTTAACAGTGGAGCGATGCAACCCCCGACCATAACTACAACTACCCTCTCATCTTTCTAAGAACTAGAAAGACATCATTAGATGCAATAATGCCCTAGCTCCTTGCTTTTATGTACATTAAAATATTTATATGGCTACCTACAATCAACATCGACAACGAACCATTTTTATACCTAATGTTTCTTTGCTAACCGGCAGCTCAAGCTCAACACATCGAATCATCAACAACAACAGTTTTTTTATCTGGATTTACAAGTCGTGTCTTCTGTATTGCGCCTTATGTATACTCCACAGAGTCAAATGCGTCTCTCACATCATAGTCCTACGTCATGAAATGGGTAAATCTGTTGTAAGTACATGACACCTTGAAAATACAATTTACAAAATTTATTCTAGATGCAACTGGGTAGAATGTATTTATACACATGTCGATTTTTTTATACATGCATATATCTTGCAAGTGCTAGGTGGTCGAGCTTCGACGTTGACGTTGACCATCATTGTGTTACGGCACGGCTGTAAGTTTCCGATGCAAAGTAAGATCGTGTGGAAAAAAGTTGTAACGTAATAATGATTATCATTGTTTTCTTAATTCTTATTTTAGGTTTTAGATCCAGTGAAAAATGTAAATAGAACTTTCTCAATTCTCAGTATGAAAGGCGTAATGAAGGAATGTAATGGGTACATAAATGGTAGATTCAAAATTAATGCTTGACAGATGAGCTGAGCAATTTAATTCCAATCTTTCCACGAGCTGCAACACATACAAGGACTTAAGGATTTGACTAATTCACAATTATGGCAAAATATTTATGTTATCATAAGAAAACGGAGTGGGTTCGAACAACTTACATGTGCGCGTGTACGTACATTGCCCTTGGTTGCAGTTTAATTTATCACTGAAAGGCATTTATGTACATAGGTACATTTCTATTTAGCGATTCTATTTTCGTTTTCAGGATTTAAATCCTATTTAACATTTGTAAGGTGACGCAAAGTGGGGAGCTAGCACCGTGACCTACCTTTTAAAGTTTCAAACCAATGTCATTAAATTTCATCAATTCTGAATTGCTCCTCCAAAATTAATATCGATGGGAAATGTTCATATTCAAGCTTGATACAGTAAGTTGATTTTTATGAGGATGGACAATCAGGTTCAATAAATTAGAATTACACATTGTCGATACTTTGTGCAAGTCAACTCGACTGATTAAGAGTTCTGGCCCGGCAAGGCCACAACAATTTAGCACTACTTGTTGTCAATGAAATGTAATTAAGTGACATTGCTCCGGCTATAGTAATTGAGATGGGTCTGTAAGACAAAAGAAACATACATAGGGCATCTGCTTTACAAACTTGCAGGCAAAATTAGACTTGGTGCATGCATGCAGATCCATTGTCAATTGGATCTGTTTTATTTTTAGATTCATAATTGCAAGGTTAAAACGCGATTCTCAGTTGTCCAGCGGCCGAGCTTTTACTAAATCACATGGTTTTATGTGTAAATTATTTTCATGATGGAGGTGTTGGAAGGGATGACTGTTTAAACGACAAAACCTATCACAGTAAGTAAATGCAGTAAGTAAATTTAGGCGCCTAATTGTTTGATTAAAACAGTGCAACGGGGATTGTAGCATATTTTTAATTCTATGAATGCGGATGTTTGACCAAATGAGTGCTATCGGTAGAGCAAATCCTATGAATTTCATTGACGCATTTGAGTTTCTAGACAGCGTTTTTTGTTTCAAATGTGAATGAATGGAGCAGATGCAGACTGGTATACGTATAATAATAGGCAAACCTAGGTGCAGAGAATGATGTTATGAACAGAGTTGCATGTTAACCGATTCGATGTGTTTTGTCCTATTATGCACATGGATGCCTTGATTCCTTGCAGTTGCGCTTAAAGAAACTATTTTTATCTGTAAATATTAGTTCTGTCCTGTCACTTGTGGCAGTGTCAATATTTGTATTCATTGCATTCGTGTAAAGTAGAAGGTATGACAGAAGTGAAGAAATACCACCTTTGCGACCAAGTCTTCTGGCTATTTAAATTCGAAATTCGTCTACATGCATTAGTTATGTACATCTGGTTACTGGTCACTTCTCTCTCGTCCTCATGATAATATGATTTTGGTGTGTTTTAGTAATTACTTGTTAGTGTTGGTTCAATAGAAGTCTAGTTTGATAATCATTCACTCCTTCACGAGTTTCAAACTACCCCTTTGTCATCGCTTCAAACAAACAGGGAGGAATTGCCTAGTAAAATGCATGTTGTCTACTGCACAGAGACAGACCGATCGTGAGGTGCAGACGAGAATGAGTGAGGTGAGTTGGTTGGCTCGACGTGGAATATATTGTCATTTGATAATAGTACTGACGACTGCTGCAGAAGACGGGACAGGAGCGATTAGCATCTTGGGTTTTTAACCACATCGTAAATCATGTGTGTATGTAGATCCATAGTAATTACTGGGAGGCATAAATGAATTGAAAATTAAAATGCTACCATAACATGAGTCATCACGAAAGGAAGATATTCCCTTGGATTTGATATTCTATGGTTTTACTTCATGTACCTTTATCGCCTTGACTCACACTGTACTCAGTACTTGGCACGGAACTTATTCCTTTTAAATGGCTTATAAACATAGGTACATGTGTACACGATTGCACGTAATTCGCAATCGTCAACTGAATCAGAATTAGAATTCATAGAAATATTTGTGTCCTCCAGTCTAACTTGAGATTCAACTTATCTTTTCCAAATATGTCATGTAAGTATGTACATACGTACCTACGTTTTTTAAGCGCAGCTGTCAATCAAGAGAAGGGAACTTTTGCGAGGTGTGTGCGCAGATTTTAATTCTGAGAAATTGTACTTACACAGGGTTAATCTCTGTATACAAAGCATTAAATAAATGTCAAATAGCGGGTCAGAAGATAAAAAAATTCGATTTTTGCGAATTGCGAATGCATCAGTTGCTGTTCCATTTCTTGTGTACTGAATTTATTATTTCCTTGTACAATTCTAGTGGGCACGGCCATTTTGATCAACGTAAGTAGTTGCAAGCTTAATGTTTGGAAATGATTTTCTGTTTAAATGGCTCACTAGAGACCAAGGCTGTGCATCAATCGGAGCATAATTACACCTTTCCCCCCTACGAACTCATCTATTACACAATGAAATTTGGTTTAGTTACCCTGATCCAGAGCTATATATGTACTTCCAGGGATGAAAATATCGACATTCCTTGGAAGTCTACTAAAGATTCACCATATTCTTACTTATATCTAATGATACTTAGCATTAAGATATTTCCTTTTCTCGGCACAATATTTAAAAGACCTACGAATTTTTTCCTTACAGCGAAAATTACTTCTTAAAGTATTTTGTTCATTTTTAAATCAAATTTGTTATAAATTTGATTTAAAAATGAGCAAAATGTCTTACCGTTTGGCCCCGAAGACAATAAATTGTTGTACATAGAAGTTGTACGGATTTTTTTTATAGTACCTAGGGTAGGCTACATATGTATGTACGTATAGAAAAGAAAGTGCACATATTTGAGAACTGCTGAGTGTTCATTTTTAAAATACTGATAACCCCAATAATATTCAAATAATAGTAAACGAGGAAAATTTTCAACCCAATGATTCAACACGACTGCAGTACATAAAGGAAAACGATACCAAACATATTGACTTGAACCTTTTTAATGTTTCCCGAAATTCTGAATAAATAATACAAAAATATTCAGGTCGTTAGAAGTTTTTTTCAGTCAATAACTTGTGACCTTTGTTGGCAAATAAATTGTCGTTAATCATTTCGTAGTATTGGTTCACGATTTCTTAGTTATTCTGTGACGGAAACGAATGCAAAAGATATCTACTTTATAAGTCAGTATAATTCTTAAGATAAACGTCACATCTATGTATATGTATGCACCTACATAGGTACATATTTTGCATATCGATAAACAAGCAATATATTCCAATATTGTTTTATTTCTGCATTTATTTATTTCTTTCTAAATACATAAATAAATATGCATGAGTCAGGCTTATCCTCAGTGAGAACAAAATTAGGCAAGTGAATACGTGTAAAAATAATTTATAGTTTTTATTGATAGGTTACCTACTGTATGTACACTTCCAATTCCGTGTATGTACTTACACGGTATGTACACTTTCCAATTCCAATTGAAAATCCGACACGGTCTCCTTTGCTGCATGCTGAAGTAACAATACGCCAAATAAAATTTAATCTCTCCATCAAAATACGATTATTCCCTTGATTAATGAATATTTTTGATAAGCTATGAATGTAGTTGAACGGAAAACAAGTACAACTATGATAACAGCATAAACGGAAAGCTGACGAAAAAAATTCCTTTTTATGCTATATGCAGCAGGTTGGTGGTAAAAAAAATAATTGAAACTGCAGCATGGCGGTTGTATTAAATTTGTAGTTTCGTTGTTGTTGTTGTACTCTCACTCTACTCCAATGATGTAAGGGTTTTATTTCCATGAATGTAATCTGAAATACATACCTACCTAATTAAAGGATGATAGTCAGGATGCTAAGAAGGGGTTTAAAGAATACTGCATGAGTTATTATCATTTCGTAATAATCCTGGAAGTTGTTGTTGCTGCTTTGGTTCAGTATGAGTATCAGTAGAAATCAAACTTTGAATTTAAAAACCCATGGCGTACAAGCATAAGTCTTATAATTATTTCTTTGTCTGTGTACTCAACCTATACACGTAGTTGAATATACATAGGTGACTCTAGTAGTGTTAGTGTTAATGATTAAAATAGTAGGATGGGATTTTACAAGGACTGCAGTTGCAGATGTAAATTAATTGGGGAGATAAAAATAGACAATAGAGGAAAGGGAAATGGAAATTCTATTTCTTCATCTCTCCACGTCTCCTGTTTCACGTCTACGAATTCATCCACTTACGTGAAGTACGAACGAGGCACAGCAGAAAACTGCTGCATGCGATTGTTGCCTGTAACCAAGTCTGACGTTTGATCAAAAATGTGTTTTGAATATGGTCGTGTTAGCATTCGCCCTGTTGTAGTTTTGGTCTATTTCTATTTCTATTCCTTTGTCTTACTTGATTTAAATCCCAAGTGTGAGACTCTTTTAAAGCTGAAGTTAGCAGGTGGTGAAAATGTGCTTGCGGAAGTTTGCAAATGTAGAAGTAAATAAAGCCCTGCGGATCTGAACAGCATTACTTCGCCGGTGTGTACATAGATACATATCTAAATGAGTTGAGTATGTACACACTCCCCGATCAACACTCATTCTTAGTTTTTTGAACTTTGAACTTGTACGAGCATCGAACTTTAAGCATGTATATATATGTGTGCTTGTGGCAGCGATCAAAAATTAAAGACTTGATCATTGATCATGCAAGAAAGAAACCCGTCCCTGCGTGAAACTGTATAGATTGCAGATCACAGCTCATCTCAGAATTATTGTTGTTTTAGTCATTAAATCATTACTGAAGAAGTCTTTTCTATTTGTTCCGTTAGTTATCATATCCTGTGGACGAGGACCCACTAGGAGTCAATTTACATATTACATAATGTATTCATCGATCTCTCTTTTATTCCCAACCAATATTTTAAAGATGAAATCAACCCTTCTACAGCTGCAGGACATCAATCAGATCTAGTTTTAGATCCGCAAACCAATGATCAAACCAGTGCAGCGTAATCGTGACTCTGTGTAAGGAGTTCGGGAGGCTCCTTCATCAGAAACATATTCTACTAGGGAAGAAGCCGCTTTGAATCTTCAGACTCCAAAAGTCCAAGTTCATATTCGTATCTTTACGCAAAATTAAATAGACATTGAACCGTGAATAGACAATGATATATTGAGATTAGGAATCCAGTCGTGCGTACTGGTAGTTTTAATATGTACCTACCAACATATTTGCTTTGATGATGTTATGTAGATAAGAGATCTGGGAAGCGATATTATTGCAGAACAATTTTTAACTAGTAATAATAATTGTTATACCGTTTCGATTCCACCTGCAGGTGCTGTTTCTTTTTAATACATTTCCTAGGCTTTACTTGTTCTACAGATATAGTAAGTTAATTTTAAATGCCATAGCGTAGGTTGAAATATTCAAAACATGAAAACATGCCAAGTCCAACTAAGGTGTTATTGAAAGTCATAACATTATGGTGTATACTAATAGGCAGAAAATAAGGAAATGAATTTACTAATTAGTAACGGTCCCACGATATATAGTGTGAAAACGAAACCAATTCAACAATTCTACGGTTTAAAATTTTTAGAAATTGATAACTAATTTCGTAACTTGTTTTGATATTATTACGCATTTACTAAATGACTGAACGTCCTTTGAGAAATTTTTGCAAACTATTTACTAGATATTAACTGAAGTATTTGAAAAACAATTGCACTTGCACAAAGTGACTGACAGGCTGCATACCTATTAACTAATACCACTCCTAGGAATACTAATTCATTTAGTCATGTTCCTGATAATGCATAATATGTTTGTTTACACGAATTGGTTCGGATCATTAATCATACCTTACATGCAAACAATGCATCAGCTTGTAATAATCTTAGGTTAGTTTGTTTAGCACGTTCACATGCTTCATGATGGTATAATTAATGTAATTAGTAAGTAAGACGTACTTCAGAGTATTGATACTGTGAAGATTTAACTAACTGCATAGTGGTATGTTGTGTGAAAAAAATCCTGATTTCATGACACGTAATTACATTGTGATGAATTATTTCTGATGGACTCCAGTAATTAGTAAGTTAAAATATAATTGAGCATGGATAATGTATTCCCTTTATCACGCGAGTGTCCTTGCCAGATATTGATACGAAACAGTGATAATGGCCAAATAGGGGTTAATTTTACGAACACATTGTTTTAATTGAAATTCCATTCCATGCCCTTTACTTTCTTAGTTACCACAATTTGAAGAAAAAATGGGTGAGCATATTTTACAGAATTAATCAGTTTACATTACAACTTTGTTGGAAAATCAGTACAAACCTTTATGATACAATTAAAAAAGCAACAACCAGTTTTAATTTTAACGTAAGCATATGTAATTCATCTAATTTCTAAAGTTGCTCTCATTTAACACATCAGAAGTTTTTGTAGTTCTAACAAACATAGGCGTTACTGCTTGAGGGGTCATATATCTAAGAAAGGATCACAAAAACAAGCTACGTTTTAACTTACATGCAGTTAGAAAATTAGAACACGTAAGAATTACGTGCCAACTCAGCCATACTGTTATCGAAAGTTATTACTTACTTAACCATGCACTACAGCCCTACGTGGTACACTCTATGCAAGTAGAAGTAGGTACAAAATTTAATGCGGTAATGTATTTGACGTGAAACAGTTTTGATTTTAATTTATTTTCACTTCAAAATACTTTGTCATTCATTTGCTCTTTGATAGGTTGAAGTCAAGTTGATCCTTGATTGCATCCAAAAAGTCAAGGGTGTGAAGATACATGCCTTCCTTCACGTTTTTTAATCCGTGAATGCAAGCAGTCAAATCCTTTGTCATCTGAAAATTAATATTAGGACACGATCCATTATTCCCTATTATTGAATTCCATTATTCTATTTAAAAAAAACTAAACACTGCGATAATTTTTGAACTAAAAATCAATGGGTATCGAAGGGAGGGATTTTACCTTTCCAGATTGAACACAATCAACACATGCTTTCTCTAATTGTTCGCTGAACTCCTTCAGGTCTTTGTTGCCGTCCAATTTGGCACGATGGAGCAGACCCTGTGTCCATGCAAAAATGGATGCAATTGGATTTGTCGAAGTTGGCTGACCTTTTTGGTGCATTCTATTCCGAAAATCAAAAAATAAGGGAACGATAAAGTGGTGACACGGTGTAAAACAAAGTTACGTTTGTAATTATATTAGGCACATAAAAATATCTAGCGCCGTGTGTCTCCTACCTGTAATGACGAGTGACTGTTCCATGAGCAGCCTCAGCCTCAATAGTTTTTCCGTCAGGACAGACAAGAACTGAGGTCATGAGTCCTAATGAGCCGTAACCTTGAGCAACAATATCACTCTGAACATCCCCATCATAGTTCTTACAGGCCCAAACGAATCCACCGCTGGACTTCAAAGCTTGTGCCACCTACAGTAATAATTTAAGAGTTGACATAATTATATGCATTTATTTATTGAGATTGACACTATTATTTTTTAATTAATAATAATGAAATATTAAAGAGCTAAGCTTCATACCATATCATCAATTAGACGGTGCTATTGAATTTTTGCACGAAGAACCGCGAATTAAGACATGAAAAATTCAAGGAGAATTTACAGTTTAATAAAATTCATACCATAATCATATTGTAAAATTACAAATAAAAAGTAGTAGGGGAAGCGTTTATTTTGATTTGCATTTCAGGATATATTTGTGTACTTTACCTCATACCAAATACCAGCATCATCAAACTGTTTCTTGTTATTCTTTATCAAAAATGTCTTGAAAAATATCCTTAAATCTGCCGTCGTATCTCTTCAATATGGTGTTCTTAGTTGACAAATACAACGGCCATTTCTTTTGTAAAGCAATCTGTAAATAATGTTATATAAAAAAATTAGAACACAGGATTTTCGAAGGTAAATTATAATGCAGCCGATAAACTTAGGTACTCAACAGTGCCTTAATAATAATGCATATGGGGGTAAATGTGTTTGATTCGGAGTTCGGAGGTACCTATTATACTGACATCTTTAGAGTAAATTCATTTCTTGTTACTTCTATACAGCCTATGATCGTATCGTATTCTTTCGAGGATAAGAAAAAACTGGACGAATGTTACACTGGTATATAGATACCCACTGCAAAACAATTTCACTGGTTAGGCCTAATACTACATGTAATATAAAATTGCAACGCAACAAAATCATTTTAAGCTATAAAAACTAGCCCAAGAAACATTGATAAGAATGGAAAATTTTACAAATCTCAAGTACCAATCTTTGCATTGAGCGGCGGCATTTTGTGTGAATATTTTTATGGTCCGATAATATAAGTTTTACAATCCATGGATACCTATATGCATTCTGGGTTTTATTTTCCCAGAAACATTTAAACGCCTACATAACTTTTGACATCCACGTGTTCACAGAGAAAAAAGTTTCTGTCATTAGTTGACTTATGCAGTGGAGTGTTTTCTTTGGATAAGTTACATATACACTTGTCACATGAAACTACAAAATTATCTCCACGTTTTTGTTTTTCAATTAATAGGACAACAAATGCGCATTTGATGACCATTGTTTTCAAATCATACTAATTACCTCAAATGATGAACGAGCAAATCCAGCAATGGATTCGTCAACGTTGTACATTCCCATAACCACACCCCCACCATTCTTGAAATTGTATACTTCCTGAACTTGTGGTCCACTTCCATCTTCGGGAGTATAGACCAGTTCGACTTTCCCTGGTTTAGCAACAACAAAGTCAGTAGCTTTGTACTGATCACCGTGAGCGTGGCGACCGATTACAATGGGCTGAGTCCATCCGGGTACTAGCCTCGGAATATTGTTACATAAAATTGGCTCTCTGAATACAGTTCCTCCCAGTATATTACGAATTGTACCATTTGGACTTGGCCACATTTTTTTCAGCTTAAACTCTGCATATAAAGAATAAAATATTTATGTAATGCTTTTATCATTTGGTATAGTTCGAAACTTCAATGTGCTTTGCCTACATAGTCATCAAACAAGTTCATGTTCATGCAGTTCTCATGTTCCACGCCACGCGTGTATATCTGTAGGATAGACAAACCTTCTACTCTCTGCTCATCCGGTGTGATGGTTGCACACTTGATGCCCACATTATACTTCAGAATAGCATATGCTGCATCTAAAGTTACTTGATCGTTGGTTTGATCTCGGTATGGAAGTCCCAAGTCGTAATATTTTGCATCAACCTTTACATACGGGAAAATTAGTTTGTCTTTGATTTTTTCCCAAATGATCCTTGTCATTTCGTCTCCATCTAAGTCAACAACTGGGTTTTCCACAACGATTCTTTTATTGGTGGAAACTATAAACAAGAACAAGAAAAATGTAGGTACATTAATAATTGCATGTCTGGAGATAAATTCGAGCAATATACAATAGCACAATGCCATGTATCGTTCCAATATGCAATTAGCTAATTAATTTATTAACTACTGATTCGCCTAATGTTGTAACTAATTAGATGCGTCATATTGGAACTGGTTCAAAACAGTCTAACATTCGTAACTACCCCTTAATGCACCACGTAGCTATATGTGCTGATAGCATAATTATTATGCAATAACTATATGCCAATTATTATTATCGATAAGCCTCTAATAACTTATTATTGTGATATGTATTGCTACTGTAATTAGCAATTCCTTTACGGTATCAAATTAAGGCATTCTACATAGAAAGTTCTGTTCTGTACAAGAACTATAATATTCTAATAGTGCTAAATCAGGGATTTCAAGCCATGTACATATAATCAAGACCTTTTACTCAGTCAACCTTCCAATTTCTAATCCCTCTCCATATGCATCATTCATGATGTAAAAATAACAAGTGAACATAAAATAAATTAATATTTGCTATCAAGATTTCGTTCGATATTATAACTAAAGGGTGCACGTAACACGTGTGAATGATTTTTCTACGAGAATGCATTAAAATAGCTACAGCAGCACTGGAAAACATAAAGCATGTGCTGGCTTGCTTTTACTGCTATAATTACTACTAGACAAAAAATCGGTCCATGGCAAAGGAATACGAGAAATTGAAATTTCTTTTAAATAATGTAGCACCATCATCACACTGTGAAATAATAGTTTGTTCTCGTCCATACAATGAGTAATTAATAAATGCATTAATAAAATATATACAATGCAATATATAGGGGGCATTACTTTTTCTTGAACAGCGTGCAACAACAAAGGAGAAGGAAAGGAAGCCATGAAGAATAAACTTAAGATCCCATGCATCTACCATAGAAAAGTCTGTTTTCTTGACCACACTCTATGATACAATGAACGAAGGGAAGGGAAACCCGGCAAAAGAATATTTCAAGCCAAATATATAAGGCCTTCTACTTTTGCAAAGTTTAGTTGGAATTTAATAAAAAAAAGATAAACTTACATGAACGAGTGCTGGTGTTCATCCCCATCCGGGCCATGTATCTTAGAGTATTTGAAGCCATTTTAAACTGGATAATTTTAATTGACAGGAGGTATAAACTGGAGACAACGTTATTTGAGTTCCGAGTCGACAATATTGTTGCAGACAGTTTCGACTAGACTGGTAAAGTGTCTTTCGTCTTGTGTGTGCGAACCTGGCCTCCGCTTGCAAGAAGTGGGTGTTCAAAATGCCGGGTATTTTTTCAGTGAGAATCGGGCTGAAGTCAGTGGCAGTGGAAAGTTTTGACTGAAGAGGAGAGGCTGTTCTATTGCCGCCGAGTCTGTATGAGGGCTGAGCTGGCTCTGGCTGTGTGAGCTGTCTGTCTGTACCTGAACCTGAAAGATGCGTATGGAATGATGGTTAGTTACTCCAAGTTAACTCGCGAGGTTGTGAGAGCACACTGGGGCTTTTTTGTCCACAAGAAAGTCCTAGGAGCAAAGTTAGTGTACCCACATTAAGCTACTTAAGCTATGCTAGTGGAAATAATTCCTTACGTCCGTTGTATAAGCAATCGCATTTAAAATCTACGACTATTTTGTAAATATTAATGGTGAGTGTAAATGTATACTACTGTCTTCGTCGTGTGTGAAACGACAAAGTTTTGTTATTAAACGTGTATATATTTTAATTGTTCCGTGATTTACTCCCGATATGTGTACGTTAACCACCTTATCGTCGAGTTTAGGTGTCGGCAGGTTGCAGGTGGAAATAATTTCGGCATCTTAGGAATCAGCATTTTTAAGAGTTCTCTCCACTTTTAGCAAAGGTTTATGTCATACAGTCAGTCAGTGTTCCAATGAAATCTAACCGGCGTGAGCTTAATAGATAGGAATAAGTAAATGGGTCTCTACATTCTATTCCCTGTTGGTGATTTAACTCCTTGTATGCTATGTGAATTTTGTTGGATTTCTTGTGCATTCCATCATTTTGATTTTGTATTATTTGTTTTATGACTACCTACTTTAGAATTATTTATGGGTTTCATGTGTTGCTCATTCTTTGATTATCAATACAGTGTTTTGCAAAATACCTCCACTGTTTTTAGTGCTGACTGGATGTGTTTACCTCTTTTTATACTGGGGAATTCAGAAAGCCGGGAGTTGAAAAACGTGTATTCCGTGTGAAAATAATAATTG